>AP028424.1:20333315-20474234 GCA_036509395.1 Antheraea yamamai
GGTAACGCACTTGCGACTACCCTGGTGTTGCTGGTGTCTATAGACGGCGGTGATCACTTACCAACAGGTGACCTACCTGTTCGTTTGCCTCCTATGATATAATTATTTTTTTAAGTGTACTTTTATACATATTTATACAAACAAAGATCTATATTTATAATGATTTGTGTGTATTATGGATATTTTGTGGACTGAATCGAAATGAAAATGAATTAATCTGAATTATTTTATTATCACGTGAATTTAATTTAAAATATTCATAAAAATATGAGATTTTTCACACGTTACAGTTCAAATACGGCGCTAATTATCGGTTTCATGCCCATTACAAAGAAAAACCTAAATAAAAATAGAATTAATTCTAGGTTTGTTAGATTTATTTATGTTCATGAATCTGGCTCGATTTTAATGTATCAATTACGTTCTCTGTTAGTGTAGAATTAATTAATACTTTACAGCATTTTCTGGATCATGCGCTGGGGAGCCTAAGACATAAGATGCGTTTTCTTCTAGCTAGCCAGCAGTATTGTAGAGGACAAAAATTATAGTAGGTAGTGCAAATAAAAGAAAAATGTATTATATTAATAATAAATATAAACTTAGCACTCAAATACCGCTAAAACTCTAATTATTCACTATGACTTTTATATTGTTTTTACAGTCACAGCTACAGCTATTAACTATGGGTATGTTATTAAAACAAAAACATATACTTTTACAATAGACATAGAGCGCTAAACTCATTATTTTAAGTTTATATATAATATTCAGAAGCATTAAAAGACGAACATAGATACATTCAATGGGCAAAATTTGTTTTTTTTTATGTTTGTCTGGTTTATATGAATTTTTTAACTTTCACGAATTTGACCACGCCAGATTTTTAGTTAGCGACACGTGTAAAATAAATCAAAAGGATTATTCATTACGCAGTTTTTACTATTGTTTTAATAGATATTTTATTATAAAGATACTATCTGATGATGACTGCTCTCAATGAGATCTCGATACATTCCGTTACGGTTATATGAAACTTTTAAAATCGCTACTGAACAACTAGTTTCTTAATTCTAAGTTTTCGGAAAAATATTTTTAATCCGTATAGGTATTTTAATTTACCATAGTTTCGACTGACTGTGATTTGAACACGTATTTTCTTAAACTTTACTATTATTTCAACTTTCAGATTGTATTGCATTGTAGTTTTGATTACGGTAAATATCTAATAGTAAATGGAAGCGTATTTTTAAGATGAGATTAGGTGACGGTAAGACGGTTAGGTGGCATTCGCTATAGAATAAAGCCATTGAAACAACAATTTACTTGCCTTTAAAATTCGATAGCAAACGAGTTATAAGATAAGTTAATAGTTAAAACGAGCTATAAGATAGATGACTGATTTTTTAAGATAATGCCGTATCCCGAAAGTCAAGAGGATACATTTACAGTATGAGAAATGTCTTGATGCTTTTGTGCAACGCTGCGTCGTGAAAGGGTGAGGCCGGTTAAAGCGTCGATGTCGAGTCTTTTCTCTTCGAGACATCTACTTACCTATGATCTTATATTTATAAGATATATACTGTGTTTATAGGTACTTGAAATTCTACGTGGGCGTAGTCGCGTTCAAAGCTAGTTTATAATAATAATGATATTTCATAATCAAACTCAAACTTTTATTTTTCAACTTTTAAACTCATTAGAACTAACTATAGAATTAAAAATACTATAGGCGAAGATAAAGTAGCTAATTTTTATCCTTTATCTGTCAAATAATTTTCTTTCTTTTGTTTTTCCTTAGTACCTATTAATTAACTAGCTTCTGCTATCGAAGGAAACATTTTGATATAGTTAATTTTTTCGATGAATCGAATCCTTTATTTATAAGTCTCCATTTGTCATATTTCAAGCTCCTTACGTGTACTACAATATAATATACAGTATCTGTACTCTTCAGAGAAAAAAATAAATTAATAACACTATCAACGATATTAAATAACAAACTCCATAGTTTTGTTCTTTAAATTACATTCAATATTCTTCTCATATTCTATATAGTGAATTAAATATATATGTAAGAGATATTTAATATCTCGTATAAACGTAAAAAAGTATTTTATAAAAAATATCAAAGCAGAGAACGTGTTATATTCCTTCAGGTATAATACTACTAATTTATTTGAATTACCGAAGCGGCACGCTAACCTGTTGAGCTTTCGACCGCTTTCACTAGACTAGCGTTCGGACACACTCACCGTGATGACTCGATTACGTCGTGCCGATCGAATTTACGTTGTTACAATCGAATTACAACTGCACTTTGAACGACATAGGATGTCGTCTTCCGCTTACTATTTATTCAACCATTTTTTTGGATTACTTCTTGACTGCTTTATTTAAATTGATTTAACTTATCTAAATTTAAGTATCGTTTATCGAAAATGTTTTTACGTTAACACTATACGGATTTTCTTGTAATATTTAATTAAAATGAAACAACACACTTGACTTTTTCTTTATTTTATTTCATTAACTACATCAGCCACGTATACATAATAGAACGACAGAAATAACAATGATATATTTGATTTAATATCAGAATAGGATTATTATAGAACTCTTGGATCTAATATATTAGACGGGTATAGTGTTTTGAATGCTTATACTAACAAACAGTAGAATACAATAAATTCATTTAGACAGAACAAACAGCTATTTATATTTAATACATAGGTTTAAATAATATGCGCCACTTTGATTCCTTTCAGGTATGGCAAAATCAAATCCCTTTAAAAATATACAGCGCGCTTCATAACTTCATAAAATTTTCCTATAACATCGAATAATCTAAATACTATTATGATATTTCGCTAAGAGAAATGTTCAAACTTTGATAATTAATAAACCGTTATTATATGTCTAAATTCTATTTCAATTACATCAATTAGAAGTAAACATTCAGATTAAAATGTGGTTGTTAGGTATTATACGGAATAGGTACACATATGTTATGAATTATCTAAGACATTTATGCAATCGTAAATTTAAAGGAAAGAAGTAGATTTAGATGTCAGCGAGTTTTACAAGGAACATTTCACAAGTACATATATTTTTGTATTAAACTACACATTTCATATATATTCATTTAGGGTGAAGAAGTTGCACTAATTATTAGTAATATATAGCCCATTATGAATGTAAATAAATTTTCAAGATTCATTATTATTTTGAACAATAATAAAGCAATATTCATCAAAAGGTTTAACTATATAAGCTCAATAGTGATAAATCTAATCACTTAAAATTAGTGAATAGTTTTCGCATACAGCGATAAAGACGAAACGGCATAGAAAAAATATTGTCGAATATTTATTATGCCTTAGAAAAAAGAGCAGTCAAAGTTTAGAGATGTTCACAGAACGAGATCACAAGATTTTTATTCACTAAATTTTGATAATAATATATTATAAAGTGTAGATATAGTCTTTACATCGACAATTTACCTACGATCACATTGAATATTTTTAAAAGAAGTATGTATATATAAAAATGTTCATATATATAATATATATATATATATATATATATATGGGCATACCAATAATGTATCACATAGGTTCTCAAAAACTGAGCAAACACCACAACCCTTAAAATAATTAATATATACTTAAAAGATGATTTATGTGTTCAAGTTATTTATAGGTTATGTGAGTGCCGAAGGTAAAGATATCGTATTTACTTTAAGATCGAAAGTCTTGTTTTATTATTTGTAACTTCCATAAAATATGAAAATTTATTTTCGCAAAGTTATAAAGTAACTATTGTTATCTTCATAAATACTTCTTTCGGATGATATTTATATTTTGATATGTCCCATTGTGTACATACGATATTTTACTTCGACCCTTAGGTTGTATATATAATATACAATATATGGTATACTATACTATAAAAATAGATAATCATATTATATGTATTAGATAGAGATAATCAAATGTGACAGATGCTGTAAATACAATACAACAGATAGGAAGGTATCAGTGGAGATGAGATGAGTTCATAGGATAGACACATATATCTAAATTTGAAATTTATTACATACATAATATCAATATGATTTAAAACTACACATATAACGTTTAATATCGATCTCATATTGGTGAATTACATGACATTTAATAGATAAAGAAGATTTTATAAATCTTTAATCGTAGAATTACAACTACATAGTTTCAAATATCTCGAGTACTATACGTCTCATAAGAAGGTTTAGTAAACATTTTATTTTAAGTTTTTAGGCTTTGAAATTCTTGAAGAATGTATTTGTTAATAGTAATTTTTTAATTACATTTCTTATATGTAATTACTCACCCGGTCACCCATTCACATTGATAATCGTAAGGATCTTCAAATGAAATACAGAGACAGTTATAGGCTTAAGGGATGATTCATACTGAATCATATCACAAATGTAATAATACCAATCGATATATAATAATAATATAGACATTCTTTTAAAATCTATCAGGCAATACTTTAGCTTACCCTACTTCTCACTTTCTGGACATTCTTATTAGTTAACTAACAGATATAATCACTTTCATGTTTTAATTCCTTTTAAATTCTTTAATTTATATTACGAAAGATATTGTATATATAAAATGTAATGTAATAATTAACGGAAGTATTTCTGAAAGTTTCAAATACTTTGCGTGAGCTACTTCCATTTTTTAATCCTTCCCAGTATACGTTTTAGGTAATACGAGTTTGTATACAGTTTTAATAAAAACAATGTCGTTGTTGAGTTTATCTATATGTGTAACTTGTATGGTTGTTTAACCATACGTGTAATACTGAACGTAAGATAGATAATTAATATAAGTAAGTACTTCTATCATGTCCATGATGCTTTCTGTAATGTTAACCAGTGTTAAATGTAAACAGAAATTAAGCCTTCAGCATTATTCTGTGATCTATTTTTATCATAAGCATACATACATATACATTATGTACTTCCATTTTATAATCGTAAATTCAAACTCGCTAAAACACGACGACACTTGTGTCAAACCAATTTTTGATACCAACAAAAAGAATTTATTTTCCTTTTTAATAAATGTGCCATATTAAAATTCTGTTAAAATGTTGTCTGAATGGTGTGAAATATTCTTAATGTTTTTCTTTTTATAATTGAAGAGTGGAATTGCTTAACTGGTAAGATCAAATACGAGAATTTACATTTGTGCACAGAATAAAGGATAGTAAGATAGTTTTGATATCGCGGTAAAGTGCTGAACGATGTTGTGAAGATATGGTGAGTCTTATAGTACATGACTAAGTATTTAACCGTGAAAAAAAAAAACATTGTTACGAAAAACCGCAAATGAATACACCCGCTTATAAAGTTGAACATTGCGTTAACGTGAGTGACTATTCCTCTTATTTGCATTCCACGGTTAAATATTACTCTGTAAATAAGATGTATGTACGTCGTAAATATTGTTATGAATGGTTTGAGACCTTACAAACAGACAGCATGCACATTATGATACTCATTAATGTATACTTTTATATTAGATCAGACTCAATTTAATAATCTAAAATTTTTTCTCGTCTAATCAATTTAGGCCGATGTTTAATATTGAATGAGAATACATGATACTATGATTATCGCATTGTGAAAGATTGATTGCACAGGAAATGGTAATATTACATGATTGAAATGTAATTAGATAATAGAAGCTCGTGAATCAATTCGGATGACCGCGTGCGTCGGCGGCGCGAAGGACACTACGAGTGTCGGTGTAGCTCGGCGAGTCGCAAATCTCCCAACTAACGCTACGCGGCTCTAATGTTAATCAAATTCTCTTTATGTACGCCCGGAAAACAGCTGGTACTGGAAGCAACCATAACAAAATGTCATTAAAGAGTCCGTTATACCTAATTTAAATTAAAATAAAGGGCGCGGCGATAACCCTTCTCGACGCGCATATTCCTATGATTAGATTATCATAAAAATTTTGGTGAAATTTGGCACAAAGTGTGCAGCAAAAACGATACCTTTTCAGAATCATTTTTCAATCATTCGAATATTATTTTCGGGTGGGGATAGGTGACCATAACTATTACTGTTTCAATTATTAGAAAATTTAAAATGTACATTCCTTAAACATCATAAATTTATAATCAATGAAGTGGTTTAATTGAATAAATTATGATGGGAGTCCTTCAAGAACTGTATCAGAGTGGAACTGTTATAAAGTTTGAACTTTAACCTAGAATTATTACCCTTCTCTGATTTTGGTATGGTGTCCTTTAATGGGAGAGTCAGCTGGCGTTAAAATTTTGCAAAGATCGATTCAGTTCTGCGCGATAGTAATTTAACAGCGGCCTTGAAATACTTTAATTTATTTATTATAAAGGAGATAGGGGATAAAAATTGTTACAATTCTTTTCTTTATGTGCTATTGTTATAAATTCTTTTGCTTTAAAAGAAGCACTGATTTAAAAAAAAGTGTAGGTACTACGGACTCTTAAAGTAAAGCTGCGTGCGAGGTCGGGTGTCGGGATGTCGAGACGCGGTCGACCGCTTGTTCCCTGCCCGCCCACTCCACTACACTATAATAAGTGATACCGCATACCCGACACAGATTTAAATTCACGTCCCTGTATTGAAAGGGTATATACGTATGACAGGATTATATTGTTGTTGGGTTCACATTCATTATATATGTACATACATACATTCGTTAAATATTCCATGTACAATAAATTATTACTCGAAAAAAACCGACAATAATTTGCACGGAATATCAGACATTCGCTGATGTCGTTTTAAAAAATTTAAAAATCAACATAGGTTAACCAATTTATCTATCGATCTAAGCGATATAAAAATTAAAAAAAAAACGTTCTTGTTGGTTGGTTAAATATTTTTAAAATTAAATAATCGTAGCCCCCGATATTTTACGGCTTTATGTCGACATGGATGTTATCTCGATTTAATTGATAAAGTTCATGTCTCGTATGCGGTTTCGCTTAATACTACGGATTAGGTTCTACAGTACTGATTTGATACCAACAACGTTACTAAACTGTACAAATTATGCCAATGATATACGAGCAATTGAATCGGTTATTACTCCGCACTCCACAGTGAAATGATGAAGAATTTAAACTCAGGGGGAATAAATAAAATAAAATGAAATGTAAATAGTCAATTAATGGATTAACACATGTCGGTGAAAAACAAATCAATATATATATTATATTCAGAATATATAGATAATATAAAAATAAAGACAGAAATTTTCGTGCAGAAGTCATTCTCGATACTGGACGGTTCTTTACAAAGAAACACTTTTCAAAATTAAGTAAAAACACATATACATTGAGTGTAGTGAACTGTTTTATCTCTATGGAATGGTTAAAAAAATAACAATAATAATCGAGATTGAGTATTTGAATTTTTCCTTTTATAATTTATAAACTCTTTTTCTTGTTGATATCAAAGTTTTGTAGTTAACATAAAATAAAGCGATTATTACATTCTGAAGGTATATTTCTACAAAATTAGGGAGAAACTACATACGTAAATAGTAAAAATTGATGACAAACTATTTAATATAAATAAGGTGTAAAAAGCATTTTTAATCCTTCAACTAATTATATTATAAACAGAGAAAAGTTAAATTAACCATGTATCCACTACATAATGATTATAATGTAAGAAATATATTTGTATAAAAATATTCTAGAGACGATAGCATATTACATAGTTTTAGATAAACTCGTACTACCACTATGAAAATACGTGGACACTTGAGACGCCTCTATTGAACAAGTTTAACAATAAGTTGTATATATTAGATTTGAAACATTAATCAAATCGGAACTCCACGTGTAAGTATTTGGCACAAAACTTTTTTATTTTTAATAGCCAATCATTGAGGTATGAATTAAAATGTCTTAACAATAACTTATAGTTTGCAATTATAAATTGTGAGTCTTTCTACTTTTCTGTACATATACTCGTAACAACACCTTATCACAGCACCAATATACAATGTCTCGCTGTATATATTCTTATCATTCATAACGGTATATTTTTTAAAACTTTAAACATCCAATTTATACCGTTTTAATTTTACTTATAACTGGACATTATCCTCATGGTTAAACTCTTTCGTGAACGAGTGTTATGTCCGTATTATTCCCCTTAAAGCTTGTCTAGTTTTCCTTCATACTATGTCATATATACATGTACAGCATTCTTTTTAATATAAGCACGTCGTTTAACGACTGTTATTATCGAGGTATTAAAAAATAAAAATAAATATTTAAAACAGAGTTATTACGAATATATTTTCCAACTCATCTTCGTTTCATTTGTGAAAATATACTTTTACAGATAGTATAGAAAAAAAATTAAGAAATTAATATTTCTAAGTAATGCTTGCAAATAAATGAAATCTCAGTAATGGGTTATTTAAATACAACATCAACGTACAACTAAACATCAAGGGTGAGGGGTCGGGGTGCCGTTGTTGAATTACGAAGGATTGATCTTTTGTAAATACATCGCCGATGGTTTTTCCGCAGCCGGTGCGTCTGCAGAACAGGAATACGCATTGCGCCGGATGTAAAGGCGAGCTAACGTTGGCGAAGGATTTGTACGCTTTACAGGCATTGTCTAACGAGTCAGGGATATGTTAAGCGATGGGCATTTTCTGACCGCCATCGCGGTGTTCCGCAGGGCGCTGTAACCGGCCGCAGTGGCGCCTCGGAGGGCGCTCCAGTGTTGCGGTGTTGAAGAACTGCTATGGCTGCCGACGGGGAGGTGTCTTACCATGCCGCTGCTCAGTTGATGTAGAAGCCCCGAGCCCTGAGAGTTACTCAGGCAGGCGGAAGGTCGGCGAGACCTGATCGACTGCATAGACGACGTCAGTAGGAACGGGACGCTTGAAGATGTATTAGGCATTGATCCACCCTACGTATTCAAAACAAGTAATTATGTATTTATTTCCAATAACATTCGGAGAGTTTCTGTTAGTATATGAATTTAAAATAAATAGTGATTTTTCATTATATTTGATTAAAACGACAATTACTACATATTATAAAATAAAGTCCTCTGCCACGTCTGTCTGTTCGTGATAAACTCAAAAACTAGTGAACGGATTTTCATGCGGCTTTCAGCAGTAGATAAAATAATTTATGAGTAGATTTAGGTATATAATTTTTTGAGGGTTTTTTTATATTATCATGGCGGGACAACGTCCGCCGGGCCCGCTAGTAAGTAATATAAATGTAAGAATTCAACAATGATGCAGACTATTCTTACGTTTAGTTATGTTTCTAATATGTTCAGCCGGCTTGGTCTAGTAATGATTTAAAATTTCAATTGGTTGTTAGAAATATGAATATGTTACCAATAGAAGCTCAGATTATGATAAATATTAGATTTTGCTGACAAGTCTTAAGAGGTTTTGTTAGGTTTTGTTAGGTGGTAGAGCCACGCTGAAGCTATTACTGGTTTCAGCATGAATGGGTCGGCTCTCCCAGGGTAGTACCACCCTCTCATAGAAAACCGACGTGAAGTAACAGTGCTTGCATTGTTGCGTTTCGTTCGGTCAGTGAGAGCGCCGGAGACCCACCTCCCCTCCCTTTCCACTTTCCCCTTCCCTTCCTCCCCCCTCCCCCACACAGGCTGGCAACGCACTTGTGACTCCCCTGGTGTTGCAAGTGTCTATGGACGGTGGTGATCACTTACATCAGGTGACCCACCTGTTTGTTTGCCTCCTATGATATAAAAAAAAAAAAAAAAAGAAAACATTTTCTTAGGATTTACCGCAGTCTAAGCTTATATGTACAGTAAATCGCATATGAAATTGAAGACACACTTTACAGAAAAAATAGGAAGTGTAACAAATGATTTAACGATAAAGTTTTTATGTTACAATAATATCTTAAGGTTGAATTTTATAGAGTTTCAGTAAGCTTAATGCAGCGTAGTACATTCGATAATATATTGAGATTTAGACTAGATTTAGACTTTCTAGTAACACAACGTTACTGATGTACCTATTTTTTCAGGTATTTTTCTTGTCGTTGATGAAGTTCGATTAACGTATTTGTTTATATATTTTACTAGCGGGCCCGGTAGACGTTGACCCGCCCTGAGTATGAAAAAATCCTTGACCACTTATATACTAAAACGTTCCTCATCAATCAATCTATCCATCGGTGAAAACCGCATAAAAATGCGTTCGGTAGTTTTTGAGTTTATCGCGAACAGACAGACGCGGTAAGGGACTTTGTTTTATACTATGTAATGATGATATTTTATGTTAGGAATAACGGAGCTTTGTACTACATATATATAATTTTTTATACTTTATCGGTGTTATAACAAAAAAGTTAAATACGTATTGAATACTTGCTTTAAAAGGTATCATATGCACCGCGCTCGCCCGTATCCTTTTTCGCAAGTCTAACTTAACGTAATCAAAGCGAGACAAAAGAGCAAGATGGCGAACATTCAGCGACCGCGGTGCATTTAATACGAGACCTTTTTAAAGCGAGTATTCAATACGTATTTAACTTTTATGTAATAATACCGTATAAGTTTTAGTGTTGGACCACATCCTCATCTAATATGGTCCAAGATGGTAAACACACTAAGCCTGGAGGGGGCTGGCTCTCAAGTGCAGCTGCCGGAACACACCAACAGGAGCTTGCCGATAGATTTTCAACTCGAGGGTGGCAGCTACTCAGGCGGACTTAGAAAAAACTCTACCATCATGATATGGTTTCATCACACTGTTTTCCTTCATCGAAGGCCCACCCAGATGTGTGTACTCGAACCCATGTCCATCGACGCGGTGTCGGAACGCGCTATTAACTAAACTATTATCACTCGATCAACTAAACCAGCTAATTACTAAGTATTACTCGACTTCGAAGTTAGCAACTAGTAAAAGCGTCATATATATTTTTTTAATTTTATCATTATAATAAATACAAGAAAAATAAATAAAAACGACTTAAAAAACCTACTCTAAAAATGTATCACTCAACACGTCTTTTACCAGTAATTTAACTTAGTCTAGCTTAGTCTTGGATCTTCATGAACCTACCGATATCTCAATCATTTACATTTTCTATTCGTTTTGGCGAGTTTTCATCTATATCTTCGTAATCCTAAGTCCAATTATAATGAAATATGAGACCGCGAAAGATGACAATATTTCATTTCCAATTAAAAAAATATATTTTAGAAGTAGATTTGTAGATGAGTGTATCCCGATGTAACAAATATTAGAAGAAAAAAATACAACAAAGTCGAAAACCTCTTTTTTTTGGAGTCGGTTAATAATAGCGGAAAGTTGTATAGTTCATATTCGGCTCGGACCTTATCGTGTTTAAAAATTTTCACCATTTTCCTTCCTCCGTCCATGATGAGACAAGATTCTTCATCGGGTAGAGTACTATATTTATTAGCAAACTACGTTCAATTTAGGTTTAGTTATTTATAAGCAATACTTGATCTAACAAACAAACGTGCAAGGTTATTAAAGACGTTTTTAATCTATATCTGCAATTCTATTTTTAGTATATAAAAAAAATGTAGTTAAATAATAATTAGCCGATGGATTAGCTTAATAACGTCATCAAATCATCTTTTTTAATACTATTATGTTTCGATACAACGCTATTAGTTTCTATTACAAAGAATACATTTGTATATACGTATTGAAATACATATATATACATACGTACATAACATGTTATAAATATTTAACTATTCTTACATATCGCATGCTTTACTTTAAACTATTTATTAATTGTAACAATCTCTAGGAATAGCGTTGTAAGCATGAAGTTTATTGTGATTTAGTAACACCCTGGAAACTACAGTGAAATATTACGTTTAACCGCAGAGATGTTGCCAGTTATATGTTTGTCGCCAGATTCTCAGTGATATTAATTTATTTATTACAATGATTAGATACGGCAACATCCTGCTGCAGTTGATTTTCTAACGCAGTAAGGAATACCTACGTATAGAAGACAATAGTTACTTTATCCTTTTTCAATGATATACGATAGAGGTACAATACTCACGTTCATGCTCCGTGCAAGCTGCGTAGAAGAACAAATAGCAACAATAAATGAGACAGCGCAGTTCACACGGCCCATAGCCTTGTTAATTAGTAAAGGAATGATTTCTAAGTTGCAATACATCCCTTTACACAAACATGAAACATTTACTCAACCTAAAAAAGCTTGCCGAGCTGAGGTTCATATATGATATTATAGAACACGCGTTTATGCCAATTTAATAAAAAAAATCCTATGTCGTTCCTTTATGACAAGTAATATCCAAAATTTCGATTCAACAGATATTGAAACGTAATTTGAGAATTTTTATGGTAATAAAATGTTATTGTTTCATTATCTGTGCCAATTTACGATTCGATATGCGATAATATGCTAAAATATAAATTTTGTGTCGGAAGCTATGGATCTGGTTAATTTTTTTTGTTCATAACAATATGTATGTGTTTGATCCAGGAGATATCAATCTCCCAGCCCGGCTTTGGATGACATATCCAATGCGATGAGATGTTCATGCATCGCAGAATAACGACAATACAAGGACGGTCACAAACATGCACCATTTCTTTTCTCTTGAAGGCTCATTCAGTCGTTCCGGAGAATTAGAAATAATAGCCTGGTGATTCGATGCGATGAAAATTCTAATGATCGCATAGAGACAGTAGTACGCTATGTGTGAAGTCTCATACTGTAAGTTCATCCAGAATCGTGCAGGTGTGTAAGTGTATGATAATGATGTGAACAATTAGACACTATCTCTCCCAGTCAGTTTGGGAAGAAGACAACTGTAATAGAACAAGATCACAATAATGTTAAGCCGTTCCAAGTCGACATTCAACAAAGGGATTTAGGGACACGTTGCCAGGCAGGCGCTCGCTGTGCACATCACTTACGGCGCATTGTGACGCCGACGGCACGGACAGGCTCGAGCCTGACCCGCCTCTTCCCCTGTACTGGTAGCCCTGCCAAAATAACCGCCGTCACTACTTTCCTTCAGTATGCTGTTGCTATACAAACGTCTTCCACCCTGTTAACATTCTACAGCCTCACTTGTAATATGTAATTCATGTAATATCACAGAAAGTTGAGGATTCTAGGTAATACTATGTCAACAAACCAGCACTTACAGTAGGTGGTGATAGATTTACGGCTGAACCGCGGCGTTCCTGGGGACCAATGCTAGAATGGCGACGCGTAGGTAATCCGGAAGTTCCACCTGGAGTGCCTCCAGGAGATGAAACACAAGAGGGCGCAATCCTTATTTTGGGTGTCATCAAAGTATTGTCTGAGAGACGACGATTTGGGAATGCGCTGGCAACTCGAAGGAAATTATTATCATTAGTAGTAGAGTTGCTCGATCCGAATATCCATTGCCCGATTCCAGTACCTAAATAAGTAAAATGCAATAATTATTACAACAAATTTATTTAATTTATAGCATTTCTGAAGTGAAACTGCTTCGGGCATGATAGAAAACATTTACGGCCACGATTACAGCTAAATTGCCTATGCGTGAACTCTTGTCTGCATATTTATATACATTATAATCCGTAAATGTTTTACTTTTTGCCCATAAATAAGCAGATTTATTTTTTAAAATAGACTCACTTTTAAAACCACCACTGGCCGGAGGGGCACCAGAAGGTCCACTGGCGGAATTCTTGCGAGCCATATCTTCAGCACTGGAGGTTTTGCGTTGTTCGACACGAAGGTTTGGTATGTTGAAAGGTGGAGCTGGTATATTATCAGTACTCATCTGATGACGGAGCAAGCGGTAACGGTCTGGGCTGGGTAGAGCCACGCCATCCGGTCTCAGTTTGCATCGTTGATTCCTCTCAATATTGTCAAGCATGTCATAAAGGATCTATATTTGAAATGTAATATAATATATAATTGAAATTGTACCCTTGTACAAACATAAAATATATAATGTCAATTATAATGTACCTCCATCAGATTAGTAAATTGATCGACATTCAAAGATGGGTTCACAGTTTGTGGAGCGAGTGAAGGTATCATCTTGGTCGCCATCACATTTGTGGTCAGCCCGAATTTCTTTTCCATGAGCATTGCTTTATACATTTCTGTAACGTGTTAAATATAGTAATGGTTTCGAAAAATTGAAAAAAACATACGCATCGCCAGCGTCTTTCGCTTGAGCACATCTGTAACTTAAAAGTCGCTAGCTTACAGATAAACTGGCCTGGATAAATTATAGTTAACATATTAGTTGACACACATATTTTTTTATTACAATTATACTTACTAGATAGTGAAGATAACAGAGGATATTGGATGTTAGTCGATACTTACTAACGACACGATTTATGATATCCGGGTCACTGAACTTCATGGTCAGTAGAGTGGGTATCACAAACTCCAGAACGTGGCACCTGTCAAGTCGGCCAAGAACTTTTTCAAAGAAACCGAGAACAAGGCTGATTATTTTCACATCGCTCTGGTTCTTTTCGAGGATAATTTTGACTTTACCGAGGACGACGCCATGCAAAATCCTGTCTTCTATTAGCTCGGACACATTTTGAAGTGCAATTAAAGAAGCCGTCTGCAATGGTTCAAATGTATTTGACAACAATCAATTCTAATAAAATTATTGTTATCGTAAAATGGATTTCAAGGGATGTTTAGGGACAGATTACATTGTTCTATGTAATTATTAAAATTTTCACAGGCTACTCCTATATTACTAACCTGTATATGATTTGTGTTACTTTCAAGAGATCTATACAGCAACGGTATAATGTCAGAGGTGCCTTCAGTTTTCTGAGATTTTCTTAGAATAATGTGTAAGTTTTCCAATATAGTGACAGAGCACTGCACTGTTTTAGATGAACCAATCAATGACCTAAAACAGTTTATTAAATGAAATGGAACCGTATTATATTTAAAATAAGTTTTTTTTAAAGTGCGCCGGTTTATTTGATTATTGCTTCCTCAAAGTTCAATAAAATTAAAGCCAAATTAATCGCGGCGTCATAAAATTCTTATCCGTACCGTAATACAATTGGAAATTGAAATACTTACTTAATTGTTGGCAATACATAATGAACGAATTCGTCCGGTGAAGCTTCGTTAGTAAGCCACATTACTGGCTGTAGTGCTGATGTTAAAACCTCCGTGGTTTTGATTTCCATCTTCAGTGCGGGCCAAACATTTTGCCAGCGTAATTTCTAAAAAACAAAAACTATTCAAACAAACAGTGAATATATATTATATTTATATAGGGAGTAAATCGTATTGAAACAATTATGCAATATAATGAACGGATACAAATAATAAAATATGTTAGGAAAATAAAATAATCCAGAAAATAATAATATTCATTACATGTAAAATAATTGTAACATCTTTATATTGCAATATACCTAGGTTTTATTGTAACGGGTAAGTTTATGCTAAGTTTACCTAGTTATTAAAAGTTTAAAAGACTAATGAAGTTAAGACTCATCTGAAAGGGCTCAATTAAGTAATGGATATTGATCGGGAAATGTTAACAATAGAATTCTCGTCTCAATATAATCGATAGGATCCGTCTCGACATATAACACAATAACAAAGAGTAGAGTCGGGTATTGAATTGGTTTTTATCCAAATAAATAAATCAAATAATTTTAGAATTATTGAAATTTTTTAAAAGACATACACACAAGCATAAATAACTAACTGATTCCCGCCTATTTCGTTTTAATAAAAAAATTAAGTAGCCTAGAACCATCTACAAAAATTTTGCATCGAATGGTCATAGTTCTACGTTGATACATTCAGTAATTTCGACATGCTTGAACCTCAATGGAACTGTATTTTCTATATATATGTCGGTCCTATCTATCGTCCAAACGTATTGTGTATCTGCAGAAATGTTAAGTCCTATACTCTAATACGAAACAAGCCTATAAAAGCCGCAGTGAAGAAGTATTGAGGATGGTAGTCCGGTGACGCTGTAAAGACCTTGCTAGGTCAATAGCGTAGTCAGTTCGAGAAAAATAAAAAAAAAGTATTGAGGATGATTCTTGCGCGAAGCGTCGGAACGTTCACATTTCTAGAGGTAATATGTAAATCTGTACACAGTAGTGTGTTACTGTATCTGCTGGTTAAGGTAAATGCTATTATTGTGTATACTCGATTAGTTTTGAGTAAATTACAAAGTAGACGTCATCAGTGATGGACGACATACTTTTATAAGTTTTGTAACTGTCCACTCCACATCACCCCGACATATACGAGTATGTATGTAAATATTAGAGGGCCCGCCGTACGATGTCCTGCCTTGATAATAAAAAATCCTAAAAGACAACCGTAGCGCCACCTACCTCGGCCCAATTAAAACACAAAAAATTTCATCAAAATCTGTCTAACCGTTTAGGAGTTCAGTCACATACACAAGGACAGAAGAATTATACCTAATAGAGATTAAAGCTACTACAATTATATAATTTATTTGTTTATTAATTTTATTTAATAATAGGTGTTATCTGCCCCCTTGGCTAGAAAATAAAGCGGTCTTAGAGGATATAATCGACTTCTACGCTAAACTTCTTTTAATTTACCCAGTCCTAGAATTAAGGATAATTATTTATTTTATTTATTTATTTTTATTTTGTATGCGATACAATAGGTTACGGTGCTGTTATATTATTTTATAAGTAATTATAAATTATTACAGGTAATATCCAATATGCTAAGGCAACAATAGTGAAGAGGTTGACTATAAATCATAAACTTATAAAAAATATTATTATACAATTTATCAAACTAGAACTATGGACCGCAAACTATCGTAAAGTACATTAAAAATTGATGAATTCTACATACGACCACTGCCACCTAAACTAGGTAATCCTGTGTTTTAGGTGGCAGTACACACTATGACTCTATTAATGAAGGCATTATACAACCGCAGTTTAATTTATTAAATTAGATTAAATTGACTTAAGATATTTGCAAATAACTAATTACACTATACATATACATGCAATGTTTAATTATATGTACTGTACTAATAATTTATTATATGTACTGTACTAATAATTTATTATAAGGCATATAAACAATACGACTTCAATTCGATAGTTTCACATATTATTCTTTATAGTTAATGTTAATACCTTGGGTATAAAGGGTAATGCGTCAATAAGAGTATTGCGGTAAAAGTTATCTTTTTGGAGTGGATCCTTCATTGTGATCACATCGAGAAATTGCAGTGCTTGTATGGCTGGCTCACTCTGGCACCTGTATGCAGAAAGAAATGGTTTATATACACTGTTTGATTCGGAAGTACCGATTTAATAGGTGATTTATTTCATGTATTACTTAATATTCAGAGTCAAGGCGTATATTAAAGTAGACTTGAAGAACATATACATTAAATAAAAACGCTATCATTTTTTTATTAAGCCACGTTAAATATATACCTTTGTATACTATCTAGTAAATCTTGAATTGCAATATAACTTGACCACGAGCATTATAAAGAAACTGTGTAACAAACTTATTATGGAAATGTCCTTCATCGTAAATCATAATGTTACCATTTTTTATGTTTATTATGTAAAAGAATAAATACAGTAATTAAGAAAAAAAGTTTTACAGTAATTGTATTGCTACGACTCCTATAAAATGCACCATATTCAAACACCAAAGAAATTCTCTACTAACATAAAGATTGAGATAAAACATCACTAAAACGGATCATATCTAGAATATACACATATATTTAAACCTCATCAAGCTAATTATTGTAAACAAACAAGTTTTGAGAATAGTATGCCTTGAGACTTCTTCTTCCCTTGAAACGTCATTGATCTGTCATGACTTATTTTTTACAATTAAAATTTAAAATAAATGTCACAGTCTGGAAGATTCGACCCCTCTTTTGCATCTGATATATAACGGGACTACAGGTCAATTGAAAACAGTATTTTACAATATAGCTCTCGCCCAAAAAGCACGATGAAATTGTGAAGGCCTGTCAGGCCAACGGCGAATAGTCAGTTCGAAGAAAGAAACTAAGAGCAGTTTTGTTTTGAAATTCAAGATGTATAATAGAAGCAACAACTGGAATCTACTGGCAAGAGGACTGGCTTCGACTGCGACTGAATATACCTGCAATATAAAGTTAGCCCTACATTGTATACGAATAAATTTTCTTCCTACAAAGGGCATTACTGATGTAATAATATATTTAAAATAATTGACAAAGTTAAAAAACTAATTTATCTTCACATATATACTTTAAGTAAACGTAAGAAAGAGATGTTACTTGAAGTATTTGATCAGTGGCAACAACTGAGTGCTTGGACGAGGGTGAGGGTCACGGGTTAAGAGTCTCTGTACTGCCTCCTGCAGTCCTGCTGGGACTCGCGATAGTACCGCATTTACTTGATAATCCAACTGTAAAAATAGTTTAAATATATTTGTCTCACATTAAACTTTTGAAGTGATATTTTTTAATTATTTCATTCACGTAAAGCTTAACAGCAGATATTGTTTTTAAATATCAAAATATGTATATTAGTATGAGTTTGCAAATAGTCGCAGAGAAGTTGGGGTTAGCCTTAAGTTAACTTCTTAACGCTTATCTTAAATAAATCTGGCAATCCCCATTTGTAGAAATTTTCGGACAGATCGTAAGATCAGGTAATCAGGTCCGATTGAATGCCTTCTCTATGGTTACGCTGAATATCGACGCTTTATCTTAATTCTTAACCCAGGGAAATACTGTTTTAGAACCGTCTCCGATGACGAAAGCTTTTATACCGTCTGGCACACTGAACTAATAAGCATCCAAACGGATTTACTCCTCGGACTTCCCTTAGCGAGAAGTTAATTTCCAGTATAGAGCATTCGTACTGATTCGTACGGATGTTAGATGGTATCGTACATACATCATCTTAGTCAGTCAGAGGCAAAGAGAATTCCCAATAAATCAGCTTTCTCTTTAGCATTCATTACAAAGTTTTCATCGCTATTTTGCAATGATGATAAGGACTATTAACAAATTTTCTTCCGTAGTTTTAGTATGCAACCAGAGTGCACAATTCCGCTTGTTATTTGCGCGCTGAGTCTACTAACAAAAACGATTTTGCTTCTCCACTTTCAAGTAAACTGAGCACATGAAAAGAAAGACCGTAGTGTTAATAAAATAAAGCCATACTTACGAGTTCTATCTGTTTCAAATAGAGTACAGGATTGTTGTTCGCCTGTATTATTGGTTTTCCATGGTTGAAAATTGCACAGATGACAAGTCCCAAAGCAAACATGTCTGACAGTATGTTGCATTGGCCGGTTGTTTGCACTTCCGGAGCTAAGGAATTATTAAAATCGTAATACTATAACTGAGGTTTATAAATGAAAGTTTGTTATTCTTAAGGACTCAGGCGTGACTACATTTCTACCTAACTAACCTAACCCATAAACTATAGCGAATAGTGTTGCTTTACGGCAGGAATATGGATATAGATGATTTTCTCAACTTAAAAACTCATATATATCTTACCTAAATAGTCAAGGTGAGGTTGACATATCTTAGCCACTTTGATAGACCATGGTGGAACTGGCATCATTTCAGTTGGATCCGGTCCAATTATGTTTTCTGTAAAATAATGCACATTAAGTGATCTTAAAATTACATACACAGACACTTCTGCTATATTTTGCACAAATATGAATATTCGTCTTCTGGTAATAATTTGCGTAGACATAATCAATTTAAGTCCAATTGCTATTGTGAAAAATAGTATGTGGTTACGTGTGCTACCGGTTTACATAAATACTATATTTAAATAGTTTAAACGCCTAAACCTCAAAAAAATCGCTCCAAGATGTAAACAAAAAAATAAAAATATTAATTCATGGCTACTACTTCAGTATCATAATTCGTGTATATCATAAATTAAAATGTGCTTCAACAGAATATCGAAAACAAGCGACATTGATAATTCCACGAAACTTAATAATGGTCAGTTAATTATACATTGTTGTGGGAAGTAATTGTTACATAACAAACATTATTTATAAACTAGCCGTCTCGGCGGACGTTGTCCCGCCCTGATAATAAAAAAAAAACCTTAAAGTTAGACATATGCTGTCCCTAACTTTTTTGTAGGTATTATTAAGCTCTACAACTTTTCTCTAGAACTCAATCATATCTCTCTCATGGTTAAGGCAGCGTACCACAAAAAAGTCTTTTCATTTTAGGGCTAATATATATCCTATGACACTCACAAATAACGTGGTTTTCTATTGGTAAAAAAATTTCAAAGTCGGTTTAGGAGATCCAGAGATTACCCCCTATAACATCACAAACTCACAACGTCACAAACTCACAACATCACAAAGTCACAAACTCACAACGTCACAAACTCACAACGTCGCAAACTCACAAACTTTACCTCTTTACAATATTAGATATATGATAATTTGGTAATTGATAAGTTGGTGATAATGATGGTTTGCATTTATTAACATTTACAATCATAGTTTCAAAACTCTCTACAAGTATTTGTTCTAATTCATAATCAGGTATTAAATCCTTATGAAACGAAATTAGCAACGAGACTGCCAGTAAAACTTAAGTCATTATATACCGCAAGGTTCTTAAAGTTATATAAAATTAAGCCAACAAAGCTTATCATCTACATTCATGTCCAATCTCTTGTTTTTTTTTAATATTAGCGACCTCGCTGAGCGAATGCAATATAAAAGCGATGTTTTAATTTTCGCAGAGTCCCTTTACATTTGAATTCATAATTATGTATACAATTATACGTTCCGGCAGATCTGATTCGCAACTTTATTCAACCTCGTCTGAATTTATTTTCATTTCATAATTGTAAATTGTTTTACCCCATATTATTTAATTTCAATGGCCTTGAAAGTTATATCGTGTCGTTGATTGTACGTAGTGAAGTGAGTTTGAAGTAATAGCATCGAACATGAATTTCGAGTCGCTATAAAATCCATCCATAAGAAAGTTTTAGTACGGTCGGTGCCGCTAAACTAAAACGTGATTAGACTACGTTGAATATATTTGAACTTCTTCAATGCCGAGTAGTAGTCATAAGTAGCTAATATTGAAGAAGTTAGAAACAGTTTCAAACTTAACGATTCCTACAATGAGATACATAATGTAAGAGAAATAGAACACTGACACTACATTATGCTTTGTTAAAGACAAAAAATAAACAATTGTAATGCTTTTTATCTCTGTAGTTTCAATGTAAAGTAACAATCTGATTTAGAATTCTTAATGTTAATGTATTTTGACAAGAATGAATTCTATTAATATAATAAAATAGTTTGAAACAGGACTAAGTATTAGCGGATTTGATACCGCGTCGAATAACGCGCTAAAATGAATTAAACTTTCCATGGAGTGGACGTCATAACATGATGGTAGATCGTTAATTTTATTTGAGCATTATAAAATGGGCATTGGTAATTGATAGTAATCATTTTGTATTCCTAAAGCAAAGACCATTACCGTGGGATCTACAAACCATTGGCTTACCATACAAAGCTTTTAACAGTTGGATATTGTATTGGCTGATGTTGAATCGCGACAGCTCTAAAGTGAGGCAATGTGAACAACTTATCATCATGCATAGTCGCCTCTGCATCATCGCTTGATTACTGATATTGACTGGTTATAAATCGCTAATCAATGCTACTATAACAGGTGAGACGCCTGCTTTCTGATGGTCGTAATCGTGTTGTGATAGGTAAACTATCTGAGTTAAAAGTATCTTCCAGTACGTCTTTGTATACCATCAGATGAAATTCTAGCTAAACCTATGGTTTAAAAATGTTCTCTGCTATATTTTATTTCAAAATACAGGGAGAAAGAAGATGGCAGTAGATTCCTTTGAGTTATACACTTTGGAATTCTTCGAAACAATAAGGAATCATGGCGAATAAGAACTTCAAAGTCAAACGACGCTACGACGTCGCGCACCGTATAAA
Organism: Antheraea yamamai; assembly: GCA_036509395.1. NCBI lineage: Eukaryota > Metazoa > Arthropoda > Insecta > Lepidoptera > Saturniidae > Antheraea > Antheraea yamamai. Next base: position 20,355,411 of record AP028424.1, read on the forward strand.
CTTCCATGTTCCAATCCAACTAAACTTACGAGTATCTTACAATCTAAAATGTAGGTCATATGACAATGTAACGTCGCGTCGACGCGTTTTAATACGATTAGGCAAACCCTTCGAAAATATTACATTCAAATTGAAATGTATGTAAATTTATTCTAGAGAGTATTTATATCTTTATCTCATAGTGGTGTTTGCTTCTCGATACATTACTGTAATTAATATTTTGTACACTGGGTAAGAAGACGACCATGCATGTTATCTTTGTTGTCGTATTAGTTCTTCCCATCTAAATTGAGTAAGTACAATTTGTATTACACATACTCGTAGACATCCTTAGTAGCACAAATTTGAATGTTGATTATTCGATCTCAGAAAGTTTAAGATTTAGTATTAAATCTAGGGCTTGAATAGGTATTCATGAACAACAAAAGAACTACCATTGGGTCGGCAAATACACCTGGCATCGACATGAATCGGCAAAAACAATTCAACTTCAATTTTATTTATTTGTATAGATTTGTTAATATATTGTACATATTACATCAAGACAGCTTAGAGATTAATAAATGTAAATATTAAATTCCTATAATAATACTAGCGGACCTGGCGGACGTTGTCCTGCCTTGATAATAAAAAATAGAAATCCCAAAAGTCAACCGCAGCGCCACCTACCGGGTCCAATTGTGAATCTAAACCATTCTCGGATCCACTCGAACACGCACAAAAAATTTCATCAAAATCGGTCCAGTCGTTTAGGAGGAGTTCAGTCACATACACACGCACACAAGAAATATATATATTAAGATATTGAATTTGTCTTATATTAACCTCTTGACTGTACTATGTGCAAGATCGAACTTAAAGCTATGTTCAGAGCGGCGAAAAACTATGACGCGGATTATAAACATTTCAATTATATTTAGTTAGAGTTGCCACCCGTCGCTTCGTTTGCGTAGTATTTACCTAAAAAATGGACGATCTGTAAGCGTGAGCGTGAGGTGCTATTTTTTACTATTTTTTTATTATGTTGTGTTTTCTTACACTAGTGTTTTTTAAAATGTAAGAGTAGTTTAAATTACTTCTCATAACATAATTTATTTATCAATTACAATCCTGTCTAAATTGGCAAAGCCGTTTCGGAGATTACCCGGAACAGATAGACATACAAATATACAAAAATACAAAAAGTAGTATTTGTTATACTTATCGTATATACTTTCATATCCACTTAGTAAAAAACTGTTATTTTGCCATTACACACGTACAATTCATTTATATTATATGCATACATACGTATAGACATACACATGTATAGACACAAAAAAATCTTTCACAAGTTTTCATTTTTTTCTTGTTATTCTATTTCTTTCTTTTGGTTGTTTATTGTTGATTTTCAGTTTTCCATTTATTGTAGTATAGGTTTTTTTAAATTTTATTATTGCCATTTTTAGTCATTAATATATTAACTTTCTATTACTACAGGTAATGTACTCGTATGTTTCATCTGTCAACATGTTATTGAACATCACTAGTATATTTTTCATTATCCTTATATAATGTCCTTTTTGACTGTTGTCTGTTGATTTTTAAAATTAAATATATAAAAAGGGCTCTACCATTTCAAAGCTTGCTAAAGCAAATTCCGCTTTAAATCGTTCTTGAACTTAAAGGGCGAAATAGTATCATGCTTTCGAACCTTATTGTAAATCCTAAGGAACTATTACTTAAATAAATTGAATTTGTTATACTGTCTTTTTTTATATCATAGGAGGCAAACGAACAGGTGGGTCACCTGATGTTAAGTGATCACCACCGTCCATAGACACCTGCAACACCAGGGGAGTCGCAAGTGCGTTGCCAGCCTGTGTTGGGGGGGATGAATAGAAGGGGAAGGGGAAAGTGGAAGGGGAGAGGAGGTGGGTCTCCGGCGCTCTCACTGGCCGAATGAAACGCAACAATGCAAGCACTGTTACTTCACGTCGGTTTTCTGTGAGAGGGTGGTACTACGCCGGGCGAGCCGACCCATTCATACTGAAACCAGTAATAGCTTCAGCGTGGGTCTACCACCTACTCTAAAGTTAGAGTACTAGTTCGAGTTTATTTCCAGTAATAAAATTGTTCCGATCGTAGACCAGTCCTAACTTATAAGATTTAGTGAACGTATACGTAACGTATATATTGAGGGACTAACCGAATTCATAGAATTTGTGCCTAACAAAGAATTCTATTCACTATTTATTTCTGTATTCATAGTTGCTTATTATGCTTAATGTTCCTGTAATATAAAAAAAATGGAGATACCTACTCTTAAATGAACAATTAGGTATCGAACCTAATTATAATTGTTGAAAATGAGTATGCACATCGTCTTTAATCAAAATGATGAATCCGGTCCAGTAAATAAAAATATCCATGGAATAGAGTTAGTAATGTCTTAGTTTTAGGAAATGTATATAATATCCGTGCAAAATGTTTAGGTTCTAAATTCATCGGTTTAAGCTGTGCACGATTAGAGGGATCAATCAGCATACGCTTTACGTAGATATATAGATCCGGTTGAACGGTTAGGAGATGAAAACTGAATCGGATTAGGAGAACAGATGTTCAGTTGGCATTTTGCCTTTGAGGTTAATTGCGTTTCCTATGGAAGTTCCATATCTATTGGTTCAGCTGTTTGACGCGTTTTGTAAGATAATTGTGTTTTGCATCGAAGGCTTTATGTTTCGATTAGAACTAATGAGCTCTACAGGTTTTTGTTATAAAATTACTAACGAAAAGCTGATGCACTTTGAAACCTCTGAAATTAATACCTAATTGTTGTCGTGTATGTATCTATAATAAACAAACGAAGACAAAATAATCCAGTACCGTTTACTTTTCTGTTTGTAAAGTAAAATACAAAAAAATTGGATACAGTTTTTTTTACTTAGCATCGATGAGTCCAACGCCTTTATTTATACGTTTCTATTCGTCACACTTTACGATCCCTACGACTTCATCTAGAATATTTATACATTTTTTGCCTAAAAATTAGGACAGTATTTAAAACCTAAAATAATAAGTTACGGTCGAATTTTTACCATTAGTGTCAAGAAATAATATCGAACAAAGTTGGTATCCGCATGCGTCTCTCTTAATCTCTCGAAATTACTCAATAGATTTTCATACAATTTTCATTCACGTCACAGTCACTTTTTTTTTCAAAACGCTTATCTATATAATATTCATGCAAACTAATTTGAAATAATTTCTACATAAAAACTTAGTTTATTTGAATAAAGTATATTACAATTACTCAATAGAAGTATTATTAAAAATTCAAGGAAATATATTCATATTGCGAGCTACCGTCGGCGATTTTGTCCTCATTAAATGAGTATATAAAACTTAATAACAATAAGATATATATTCTAGAACCAGCTGGTGCGAATTATCTATATATAAATAGGCAGCGGGGAAGTGATTAAGAACATCTCCCTCCTTTATTTCTGAACCGATTTTCATCACTAGCGCCGAGTGAAGAATGTATAAAGTATTAGATTAGATATTATATAAAGTACTCTGTGTCGCGGCCCAAATGCCCAATATGCCCGCCAGATAAATGGACGACGTGGCAGACCGGGGTGCGTTTACTACGCCGTCTTAAAGAGAATGCCCGGTTTAATACCCGCTATCTACGACATCAACCTATTATCAAGCTTGCCACGAATACAAATAGAAGCCTGAAGAAGATAGTGCCTGCTCGCTTAGTGCTATAGATGCCAGCAGTTCAGGCACTCCTCTCAACAATGTCACAGGCCGATTGCCTGTGTGCGATGCGTGGGACCGCATCTCGCCCACCATTATGACCGCCCGAAAGCTGCACCGGTGACCTGCGCCAACTGCGGGGGTGCCCATTCATCGAATAATAAGACACGCTGCCCTGCATTCAAATGGGAGCTAAGGAACTGCCGTGCAGGCACCGTGGCACGATCCGGTAATCTCGGGCGCAACGCGGAAGCCAGGCCGTCCCCACAAATGGTCGAGGAGACGGCGACAGCGGCGAGCCTCATGACCCCCACTAACGATCCTCCCCGCAAGGGATCCAAGAAAACCAGGAGTAAAAAGAAGAGAGGCCCATAACAGCCCCAGTAAGAAGCTCGGCTCTCTGTGCTGTTGAGTTAAGCGAAGAGAGTGACAGCTCTCACAGATGACCAAGACAAAAGAATGATGACAGCCTTCCCGGAAAAAGCCTGTAAAATCAGCGCGGGGTACGGGGAAAAAATGAAGGAACTGCTGCGTGGCACACCACAAGAAAATGGCGAGACAACCCCGGGGGAGCGTCCTGCAAATGGCGCACTCACCAACACAATAGAAGCTCCCGCTGATGCGGGAGGAGAGTGAGGCCACAGCCAGAGGGGTCACTCTGATGTTGTCTCTCCGCGTGCCCGGAAGGGGGGCCTGTGAAGAATCCACGTGGCCCAAACGCAGTATTCCGGTGAAGCTGTAAAGGTCTGTCCGGCTAATAGCGTAGTCAGTTCGAAAAAAAGCACAAACGCGCGGTCGCTATCGGTTCCCTATGCAGCGGACGCAAACGACATTGAATATTTTGCAATATTTTTTTCATTTGCACATTATTTTGTTCCATTTAAAGAGTTCTTCCCAGAACTACATACTTAAACCTTACCTGATTTATTTTATTTTTATATTTCTTATCAGAATTCTAAAAATAAATATCCACCTGTGCGTTGCCGGTACGGCCCGCTAGCTGTATTTCATATAAGTGTTATGATAATATATTGATCTTCTGAATTCCAACATTGAAAGTAATAAATACCGTCATTTATACAATCAAGGTACATAGTAATGAATTTATTTTTTCCTTTTTATTAGTTTAAAATTAATTTTATCTTTGTATGTATTAATGATTGTATACAGAATTCAGCAACTCGTTTGTTTTTATAAAAGTTTGAACTGTAAAAAGTTTTATAGTATCGCGGTTATATTTTGATCTGGTTGATTAAATAGCGACAAACGAGGTGGAACTCAAACAAATGAAATAATATTACTAATTGGTTTGTTTACGTAAACTGTATTGAAAATAAATTCCTCACGGCTGATAATAAATTATGAAACTGTAATGTTATAACTGCGTTTTTTAGTTATATCTTAATGTTAAATTAATTCTATTATTATATTTCTTAGTTTATCCATCTCCATCGCTTCTACTATAACTTTCATTCTTGGTAAAGAAAACGCTGGGTAGCCGGAAAAAAATGCTTTGTGGCATTAATATGTAGATATTTATGCATCTGGCAATAATATTTCCTTAAAAAAACAGAAATATAAAACTGGAGCAGTAAATATAGACGCTGTAATCAGATTATTGTAATGTTAATTAATAACGATTTGCTGGGTCTACCATACAGGAGAATCGTGTTCGGTGGATTGCGATTACTAGACACCAGGTGTGCGATACGCCAAAGTTTCACATCTAGAAGCGTTTTCGCAGATCAGCGACTGTATTATAGACAGTATCAAGCGGCGTGCTGTAGTATCTCTACTCAAATGGGTCACAACTACCACATACGAAATGATAAACCCGTTACAGTCTGTTTTGAGTGACTTGTCTATCCCTTAGTGAATTGTTTTTAAATTGCACTATGATTACTATTAGGCACAGAACAGTTACAGTGTATCGATTTGATAAACATATCAGAAAAATAGTTTAGCTATTATTAATTAAAACAGTAAGAACTTTCATAAATACCATGTTAATTAACGTTACTTTAATTGCGTACAATGTATTTACCGCCTGGATAATTTATTTAACGATGCAACGTCGGAGTTAGCGTTGACCTTGAAATGTGATAACTATATTATTACGCACCAACAAACTCGAGTCCGAAGAGCTTCCACGTGCCGCGTTTTGTTACAATAATAACCTGGGGGCAAACGTTGCGATGTATCTGCTTCGCAGTGTAGTGCAAGAAATGCAGGGCTTCGATTATCTGCGAACAATTAGTTCTATTTATCGAATGAACATGAACTGTAAAAATGATTTAAATGATACCTGAGTGAAAATGATAATTTGATAAATAAAAGATACCTTAGCAGTGAGGATACACTAGGAGAATAATGTCAAATTGAAAAGTATAATATTATGCCAGCTGTAATATTTAGTTACTTGATAATTCAGATGTAGTATTAACTGCAAAAGTGCTTTATGACACAAAGACACCCACATACAATTATCGTACAAAAGGTGACAGTTTAGACGGTGGAAGGCATTTGACATCTAACTCATTTCTAATTTGTACTTAAGCACATACTTGTAGCACGTCATTTTATTAGTGTTCTGCGTGTTTAGAATGACTTGAAAAGATACTATCGAAGAAAACATAAATTAATAAAGGAGTAAATGTAAGGATTAAATAAAAATGTAAGAACATAATATAACGGTGCTTTATATTATAATGTATCAATAATTATGAACTAAATTTTGTAATATTTAACTATAAATGCTCTGATTACAATTTTAATGTATTATGTTGTATTGATATAATAAAACTAACATCATTGGGTCTAAGTGTAAATAGGTCTCAGTAGATTCGATCAGAGTTTCTAGGAGCATTCTCCTTCATGGTCTGTACAAGCCAATTTGAGAACGACAGTATCGACTCCAATGAGGGCACGTAAGAAACGATATTATGTATAGCGCGACCGACGCCGTCCTATCGCATAGTTATTTTATACTCTAGACTACAAAATACCAGCCCTCACTATGCATTTTCTACCATCATATACATGCTTCACATCCGTACCTTTAGTCATCTCCCTTCATCCTGCGTAATTGATGTTGAAGGTAACGATGCACCGCTTAATATTCTATTTAATCTAGCAATGGATGATTAAAACCTTTCCTTATTTTATGCTGCGTAAAACATCTTTCTTGAGGCCTTTAAGTTTTAACTACGCAGATTTTTTGTAACTGATAACCGCCTCCTTCCTCTGGTCAGCAAAAGTAAGCAATACATTCCCCCCCCCCCATGCTTAATAAAGATTTATCTAAGTATTTTTTAATCTATTCTTGTATCCTTATTAATTCACGGTAAGCATTTAACAAGTCTAGAAAGAAAACATTTATAGTCTATAGAGGAATTAACTAATAGTGGCTCGCTACTAGGACAATGGTAGCCAAGTGGGTAAGACGGCGTGCCTTACATATCACACATACACATCCAGATCCCTCATCCTTCATGTCATCAAAAACAAGCAAATTAAAGATCCCTCCCTCTCCCCTTTAGTGCGTACCTCCTGCTTGAATGGCCCCTTTACTATTTATATCGGTAAACGCGGCAAATGGGAGAACTCCATTTGATGTATACACCCTAGCAAATGCAATTATTGATGTATCAGCGTCGTTGTGAAACTAACAAATGAAATAAATAACGACGAATAAGTTAGGATAGGAGAACACACGACGGAGCAGCCATACGTCCCGCTACGGCATTGGCTTTGTTTGGGTTTGAACGGTGTGATATATCGTAGTGGTACATTATGTATGCGAGCAGCCGTCACCACGTCGCGTTCGTGTTCGTTTCGTGTAAAAGCTTCTATTGTCAAGGATATTTTAGCCAACCATTATTGAATCGTTTGTGTGTTAAAAGGAACGTGTGCATTCAAATGGTCGTAAATACAGTTTGGCACAGAAAATACTATATCTTTATAATCTATTGATATCGTACTCACATACATTAGCTTTATTGAATGCCGTTTAATGGGTTGGGTGCGATTCAACTAAACCGCATGAAATCTGCCTAGGAGTGGTATCAATTTCTGTATGTTCAATAGCTTTTTGTATATTCGATACTTGTAATTAACTACCTAATAGATAATGATATTTTCGATTTATGAGTAACTCGGAAAGTAATAAAATCATGTCGATGAGGCTCGTTTTCATAATATATGTACAAAAAATATATGAAGAATAAAATTGAGCGTTAAAAAAAAAGGCCCAAAATTTTCAGTCGTAATTTATAAGTTTTATAATTATTTTATAAATGTTTTCTTTTCCATCAACACCATCCGAGTTTTCTAAAAGAAGTAAAAGGTTTAAACTCAATGCTGTTTAACTTGACGAAGTTCTTTTTTCAACACTGTTGTGAGAAAAACAAACAGCTCTATCTATTGTAATTTGTGAAAGCCTGTCAATATTAATAATATCACATTTTATCAAAGGTAAGCAATATTTATCGACTTAATATTTTATGAATGTCGATGAAAGAAAAATGAAATATTAGATTTTACACGAAATTTGTTGCTTATGAAAAGTATCGGTTAAGCAGTGTTTTATTGAACATCTACCCTTCGTTTGCTTCATACTCTGTACATATATGAACTCCAGTTTATAATAATAATAATGTATATTTAGTTTTCGTTACATTTCTAGAGATAAAAAGGGTCCCTGCCGTACATTAGTGTATACTGTGTTGTAGGAGACAGTTATATAAATTGTGGATATGTTAAGATTTATACATAACTAGCGGGCCCGGCGGACGTTGTCCCGCTCTGACTATTAAAAAATCCTTGACAAATTATGTACTAAAACCTTCCTCATGAGTCACTTTATCCACTGGTGAAAGCCGCATGAAAATCCGTTGAGTAGTTTTTGAGTTTATCGCGAACAGACAGACGCGGTAGGGGACTTTGTTTTATACTATCTAATGATATAATAAAAGTGTCTATAAACAATTAGACATGGCATATACAGCAAATTAAGAACTTTTATACATGTTTTTATATTCATGGATTCTATGCTTTTAGTGTGTTTGTGTTAAAAAAGATGTAGGGAAAAGAAAATGAGTTTAAGCGTGCAAGACGTTATAAAGTCGAACGTATTAGGATAATGTTAGTTTGTGTGCTAATGAGTCTCTTGGTGTGAGAATAAGTATCTGTTTGAGTTTCTTTAAGTGAGTATTTCTACTTAAATCATATTTTGTGATTAGATTACAAACCTAAACATAGCATGCTAATTTAGATTATATCACTAACGTGATCTCTGCTAAATGTTAATTAAAAGATTCTCAAGACTGTCGTAGCCATATTCTTAAAGTTTAAAACATAAATCATCATATCTTTCTCATCTGCTATAAGGAAAATTACACGTACAGACGGTATTACAGATTTATTAATCTACACTAATATTGTAAAGTTTGTGAGTTTGTGAAGTTTTAGGGGGTAATCTGTGGATCTACTAAACCGATTTTGAAAATTCTTATACCAATAGAAAGCCACATTATTTGTGAGTGTCATAAGTTGTACATTAACCAGAAAAATGAAAAGAATTTTTTGTGGCAGTCTGATTTGCAAAGTAAGTCGGAGAAAAAACAGTCGAACGAAAACGTTTCTTATGAGCGCTGTCTTAACGATCAAAAATATATGAATGAGTTCTAGAGCTTGATAATGTCTACAAAAAAGTCAGCCACAGCATATGTCTAACTTCAAAGTTTTTTTATTATCAGGGCGGGACAACGTCCGCCGTGCCGGCTAGTTTAGTTATAATGTTATATATCCATCATAATATATTTATGAGTGCTTTTCACTAATAATGTTTTTCGAGGCTGGATATCGGAAGAATATTTACATGAAATAAAAACATTACATTTTATGAATAATTTTATCTTTCGCTGGGGTTTCATTCATTTGGTTTTGTTTAAATGACGGTTAAATATTGTTTCTGACAAGTTTATTTACGCCGTTTACATGAAAACCCTTAACGATAGGGTTGACATTACGTGTTTAAGAGTCTTAACTGAGACATAGCACGGTTGAAGTACAAAAAGGATACATAACATTCGTTGATACTGAAGAACTTTTATATAAAAATTTAACCAGAAACTAATATAACGAGATATAGCGAGAAATAATGATTATAAATAGAATTTCTATATTGATATTAGTTTTTTGTTACAAAAAAAAGTATTTTCTTATGACATATAATACAAATTTAATATTTTAATGGAAATGTAACCACTTTTCAGTTGACTAAAGGCGGATAATCGTTTTCGAGTGTAAAGTTAATTATTTGGCATAGTTTTATGGGCAATATGTAAAATGTGTATAAAATTGTATTAACAGTGACAGTGACGTTAACTTATACAATACTAGCAGGCCTGGCAGACGTTATCCCGCCATGATTATAAAAATTCCGGGACAAATTATATACCAAAACGTTCCTCGTGAATTACTTTATCCACTGGTGAATACCGCATAAAGATCCGTTCAGTAGTTTTTGAGTTTATCGCGAACAGACAGACGTGGTAGGGGACTTTGTTTTATACTATGTAATGATTTAAGTATTACGCGTCGGAAAATAAAGAGATCAGATTTGTCTTTCTTTTTTAATAATCCTCCGTTTTAAAGAAATATATAAATCATAGTAAGAGTATTTGAGATCTCTAAATTTTTGTAAATAAATAAAATTGGTGTAGAAACTTCTTCAAATATTTTATTTCCATCGAGTTTCGTATCAAATAAAGTCTGTGACTCTGCGGAACTGTTTACTTTGAAATGCAGGATCCTTTAAAACTGTAACTTTTGAACTCCTGAAGGAATATACAGATCTTATTTGTTCTTGAGAGAATAAAAAAGGTTATTATCTGTACAAAGAACTTTCTACAGTTTTAAAATACTTTTAAATGTTGAAAATTCCAGAATTTTTACGTTCTTATTATGAATTTGTCTATATTTTACGTTACGATACCAATGAAGTATAGTCTAAAATGTATATCTAAATATATATAATCTATAGAATACCTTCTCTTTGAAAAAAACACATGTTATATTGCAACCAGTTGATACCCGCACTTCATCTGCATGGTTTATTATCTTACAAATATATTTTATGTATTGAGAAAAAACTTAAAAAAGAATATATTATAGAGGGTAAACGAGCAGACGGGTCACCTGATGTTAAGTGACCACTGCCGTCCATAGACACTAGTAATAGTAACAGTTTTAAACGATGTGGGCGGGCCTCCGGCGCTCATTGACCGAACGAAATGCAACAATGCAAGCACTGTTATTTCACGTCGGTGTTTCTGTGACTGGGTGGTACTACCCGGAGCGAGCCGACCCATTCATGCTGAAGCCATCAACAGCTTCAACGTCACTTCAAAAATTTTATTATCGTATTTTGTAATCACTGCAATGTTGTCATAGCTTTTTAAACGCTGTAGCTATTCTATCTATTTCAAGTTACTTCTCTGCTTAACTCCCATTAAAAAGCCTAAGGGTATGTAGTCTCGACAATACTTTAGAAAGCCTGGAGGAACAACAAACATTTCAATTTTATTTATAACTAGCTCTGTCGGCGAGTTAGTACACTTTTTGCACTAACAAAGCCTCTAAAGTTCTTTGTGTATAACGTTTGAAGTAGTGTGAATGGGGACGTGAAAGATCTTGTTTGCTTTACTAATACGGACGGCAGTCATGTAAAGCTGGCCTACGAGAAGTAATTTTCGCTATAGTTGAAGCTCGTAACACGCAGTATCTAGAAATCAATTAATGCAATGCCATATATGACTTTTCTTCAAACTACATTAATCTGAGCAGACTCAATTAAGATGATTTCTTTTTTTAAGTTATTTTGATGGGATAAATGCCTCGAGCTATGTTTAAGTGCGTTGAAAATTCGTCTAGTTATTTTGAAGAAGACCGTGTTCAAGGGTGTTTTAGAAAATATACTTATTGTATTCTGTTGCGTTCCCTACATCACTCACAATTAGTTTTTGAGTATTAATTTCAATGTACTGACACAACGGTTCTACAATTTTATTATAGTACAGAAGCATACTACACTTCATTTAAACAAGATTAACGGCATTTTTCCTTTTGTATTCGAAAGTTATAGGAAATGGAAATTATTTCAATATCCGAGATAGACGATTTAAATATTACGTGAAATATTGTTTAATACATAATTAATTATGAATAATGTCCATTAATTGAACTTATTTTCTATGAAATGATAACGAAATCAATAATGTATTACTGAATTCCCGCTATATTTATATTATAAATACGATATTAAACTGTCTGTTTGTTTTCTTTTCACGACTAAACATTTAAGTCGATCATAATTAAATTTGGCATAGAGGTAGCCAGGTACATGGTAATTAATATAGGAACTTAACATATTCATTTTGAATATGTACAATACACTATTCATGTTTTTTAACTAACGCAGGAAAATGCTAATAAACTAAATTATCCTAAAAAGTAGACCTATGAAATCTGTTAGAAAAGTCTCTTTCAGTGTTAATAATATAATTCAAGCGGTTAAATACACTTTTCATCAATAAATTGCGAAATATCTTATAGTACCCCGCTTTTGATTAGACAAGTTAGGGAGATGGCAGAGATGAACGTATAGCGTGATCTCTGTCTATCGTAGTCGTAGGCAGTACTGTGCGAAAGAGAGAATGCTTTATAAAACCGAATAAACTCGATCTTAGCCGGACGTCTTACGGCACTGTATTCTTTTGAAGTCTTTTGGAAAATGAATACGTTTTGTAAAAAACAATTAAACACACATTTAATTAAATGAATTTTACAACGAACATTTATTCTTAATAACGATTATGGGTTGTTCACTAGTTAATTAAATTTATTAAGTAGAAATTTATCGGGTAATGTAGTGATCATAGAACCAGTGGCCACTTTATTACATATTTGTCTGTCTATTTCGATTCAGTTGTAATTAGTCGATCAATTATGGTCGTGATTTAATGAAATTCGTATGTATTTTATTGACACATGGAAAATTAATCTTCGTCGTAGTAGCTTCAGCCGAATGACGACTGCCGAGTAATCTTTAACTGTCGGTGACAATGATATTATAACTAAAAAGCTATAGATACATCATAAGCTCTACGACAGCGCCTTGCTAAAACTTGGCTAGTACCTAAGCCCGTATCTAAGTAACATATAACTATTTCGTTTTCACAATCGATATTGAGAATATACCATCTTCCTTCCACATTTTATCTAAGACAGTGTGGCGTTACAATATTACTTTACATATGTGTGCGTTTTCGTGCCATTTGTTTTATTAAAATATCATGTAGGTACCGTATTTACACCTTTTTTACACTTTACACATTACATTTTTACACATTACAGTTATAATATCATTGGTCGGTGTTCGGAATTTTTATTTTGTATATAAAGTGAAATTATCAGAGATTGTTGTACAATTTTTTTTATATGAAAATCAAATACGATTAGTTTTTAAATGTAAACAAGTAAAAATCTTATATTTTTAGGTGAAAATAATTTTAATTTTGCATAGAAACGTTTATACGTTTTTGCCTTAAGCTTCTAAAGTGTACAAGGATCAAAGAAATCATATAATTTTTAAGTAAAATAATGTAATTTAAAATGATTGTACATTGTAATTTTGTACGTAGAGTATGCAGTATATAAAATACTGTACATAGAACTGCAGTTCTATTTGAGGGCACTTACGTATATCAATACATAGGGGCTAAGTTACAAAGTTCTTTGTCAGTATGTGTTGCTTTGAAGTTGGTGTGTCTGGTAACGACTTAGACACTTCGATCTTCGGAGTAAGTTCTAACGATTATTGTTTCTAATATTCAATGATATTATTGATATGATATTTTGCTTGAAAACATTTTCAATGATACACAGTAGATTGTCAGAATAAAATAAATGAATACCTGTAACAGTCCGAAGCGAAGTTCGAGGTCCAAAAAGAAGTACTCCTTAGCATGTGGGGGCCGTTGAGGGGGGTGAGAGGATGGCGGTGGTGGGACCCCTGGTGGTGCTAGAGTAACGGGGTTCGGCATCACAGGCGGCGCAGCTCCGGGTATCACAGCCGCCTCCTAACATAAATATTATTATATTTATTAAAATATATGTAATTCTAAGTTCAACCCTGTGACTTTTATATAAATATCCTCCGTTTTTCGTACTATATATAGTAACTGTGCAAAGGTGCATAACAGTAGTGTTTCCTTTAATATACCAGGTATTATGTTAGTTGCTTACATTATTGTAAAAGATGATAGTTCATGGTCACATTTAACATATAAAATAATAATATTAAAACAAACACTAACAAACAACAAAGAGAACCTAAGTTAAAGTTTGTTCTACGACTTTCAAAAGTATAAACACAATCGTAATAAACCTAGGCGCAATGACCGGTGTCGAAAGCTGTAAAGGTCTTCAATAAACCCTTTTGTTTTGTTCATGCCGTTCCCACGTTCACTTCCAAGTGAAAGTGAAGCCACCAGGCGCTCATTGACACTGTGATTTGAAAAATGAGTTTCAATGTTTTCCCCAAATTCAACAACCAGCAGTGTGGGAAGAGGTGGTAGATGTATATGGGAAATAGTATTTTATTTGGTCAGATTTATTCTGTGTGACTTATTTTAGGTTCAAGTCCAATAGCAGTCTAGTGATGACATCCAGACAGTACAACTATGGATGTGAGACGAAAGATAGGGATGCGAATAAAATAATAATAAAAATATACAATAGTATAATATAGTCTAAAATTTGCTCCGTTATAAAGATCTTTCATTAAACAAAGAATGTAACCAGTTTGTTTAGAGCAATTCAATTCTACTTTGGTCCAGTTGAGACTGCGGAATTTGGGTTCTTAAATTTTTTATGAGACATAAATAACTTATATGCCTCTTGTAAAAATGATGAAAAGAAATACGTTAGATTTTTATGATAGCTTCGCTTTTTTAAATCCGAAACGTTTTTTTTGTATTAAAATTTCTTAGGGATCTTGTTTTCTAAAATGCTATAAATATTAACTATATATTTATTTAATAATAAATTGGTTATTTCAGTTGTAGTAAATATATACTAGCGAGATTTGTTATTAAACTTAATATATCCCGTTTGCTAGTAAAGTATTGTTTATTTCCGGTTTTCCGGCGCTTTTCTAGGTATATTTGCCACGGATGTCAGTAGACAAACGGGACACTTCGGTCTTCGATATTAATCTCCGAGTATCCGGTGTGCAGTGGAAGTCGATTGAGAACTTGACGTTGTTGTATTGTATAACGTATATAATTGTATTGTATAACGGAAGTTGTTTTGCACGCCATCCGTGCATAATTCATCTATAGAGAATTGCGTTTTTGGAAAATTTTAAATACACTTCTGTTGAATGACGCCACACCTAAAATATATCGTTAATAATAGTTTTGACTTACAATAAAACTAATACGGCATGTGTTTAAAATTAAATTACATGCTAATTATATGCGTTACATATAGTTTGAGTAAGCCAACTATAAAAGAGTAATGACGTCTTTATTTCAAATTATGGCTTATACAAAATATTACGAATAAATTATTCCCACGAACTCCGCGTTATTATTTACGTTAAATAATCCAACTCTTATGAATAAATGTTTATAGTAACCCAAATTTAAAGATCGAATGCAGATTACACTAAATTAATATGGGTAATTGAATCACCAATTGTGCGATACACAATGCGACTGCCACAGATTATCACCGAGAGAATAATAAAATGGAAAGAGACGCATCCTATAATGTTTACAAAATAGAGTATAAACAAACTCTGTATAACAACACTTAAGGGCACTTAAGGGACTGTGGATTTTTGGCGTTATAAAGAGTTGCCGTTAATCGCAGTGTAAACAAAATAGATATTATTTTACTATTCTAATATTTATTTAGTAATATAGTGCAAATGTTACAAACGTAAAAACAACTTAGTAACAACACTTCTTACGTATAGTCTGTTTTCTTGGTTTGGCGATTTTTGCTGCTCCAGTAGTTTAATTGTATTTTACGCAAGTCTTGGGATACTGTGAGATGAACTTGATTTTATGAAAATATTTTTCTGATAACTTTGCTGTATCTAGTGCTTGTATGGTGCTTGGTGGAGGCTCAGGGTCGTCTATTTCATCTTCTTCATCCACCTGTTGTTCCTCAGTTTTTTTCACTGAATCCAGAATGTTTCATTAGTAAGTGATGCTGTTGTAGCCAGACTATCGTCAACTTCTATGTAGGTTCATAGATTTTCAGTTTAATTTTTGGGGCATGTCAAACTGTTTAACCCACGCAGTTAATCATCTTCACTTATAGTCACCTTCAATTTTAAATTGAGGTTGTTCTTCTGCTTCATTACTCGTTGAGATCGTAAACATAAATAAACAAGTAAAAAAATTGTTTTTACAATTTTCCGTACACCATTCGAGGTAAACACGGGCTAGGTATTATATCAACATAACAAGAAACAAAATAATGTATTCAGCTTTAATTCTTACTACTTTTTGCAATCTGGCACTGCACTGCACTGTATAATGCTTAATAATGCCGTATTGTTGTCGTCATTTAGAGTGAGTGTAACGCTACACAGTCTGTATCATTGTATAGAAAATACGGTAAACCGACCGAGGTTAAATAATTTCAACGTTTTAAGGAGTTTGTCGTTACGTCGAGTGTTATATAGAAGACTTATATAGAATTTATACTATATTTTCTGTGACATGCGATATTATTAAAATAACAAAGTGATTAAGTAAATGTTAGAGTGGACACGCTTGCCTTTTTATTTTGAGATGAAACCTATTATAACAAGATAAAATTAAATTATGAAATCAGAATTAAACGTTTTCAAATATAGTTATAGGTTCTTAATTACTTTTAATATTCGTAGACCGACGAAAAAATTATAATAAATTTTCAAAATGACCCAATTGTGGACGAATGTGGACGTAATACGATGATTCCCATTAAAATTAATTAGTTTACGTGTTGCTCTCGAAAGCGGCCCAAATGGAACAGTTATTGTTTCGAACGCCCATACCACTACGACGTGATTTAATACCGTTCGACGTTTTGTTTGTCATTTTATTATTATGATTTAAATATCCGAAGTGTGTGGGTGGGAGAGTACGTGTGTGCGCTTTATTTTCGTAAAATATAAAAAAAATGCATTCAGTTACGTTTATTGAAGACAGCTTTGACTTGATTAAAATAAAGTTAAATTCCAGCTCTATTCATTAATTTACGCCTAATAAATTCGACTATTATCACCGATGAGATTTAGTAATAATTAAATAAATTTCAATTTAAATAAATGTATACCTAAAACTTATTGTATGTTTTTAACTTTACAACAGATAGTTTATTGTCATTTTTGGATTATGATATATTTAAATATGTACGTAGTCTAATGTAGTACTTCCATTACTTTATTAATAACACAAAATTCCGTCAATAGCCTCTAAATAAGAAAAACGATTGACAAACAGAGGAGAGAAAGGCATTGAACTGTTTTGTCCTGCCTGTTTGTATATGCAGTTTAATAGTCTTGAATTTACGCTTAATATTAATGATACGGTTGAAACACGATGAAACGCAATAAATTTCATTATTATATATATCGCTTCAAAACAACGGCACAAATATCTAGAAATGAAGTTAACAATTCACCGTCTCTGAGACTATATTTAAAGAGATTGTGTAAACTTCGAAAGTAAATTATATATATTGCTGAAGAAATCTGTAAGATACAGTAGTATTTAATTTGTTTTAGTTATCGTATGTTGATAGCTTGTTAGGGTTGTCATCTGTGACCTATCTATAATATATCTATACTATAATTCAACTTCAGAACTGTCGTGTCTCTATGTTGAAAATATTTGTCAAATTGCACGTGATATACGGAATATTGCAAGGTACAATAAGATAATTTTTTAAAGCTTTATCTGTTCGTTTGCCTGTTCCAACACGTTTATCTCCTAAATTACTTGACAAGTTTTTATAGCGTTTTTACAAACAACATAAGTTGTGTTTAGGGCAACATATAGGGTTTATTTCATCAAAATTGGCTCAAGAAAATAGTACGTTTTATCGTAAACTTTGAGATGTCTGCTTATCTTAATACAGTTTCTAGAGAATTAAAAAACGTCGGTCCATTACTTATTTTTTGACGCTTCGATTTGTGGACGTGGAATTTAGTGCTATTTGCCTTTCGCTCAACTAATTGTACATAACTCAGTTCCTCATTGTTGAAGGAAAATAAGCTTTTTGCTCCTATCTCTATAGTATTTCAAACGTTGTACACAAATAAGTTTAATAATCAAGGAAGCGTACGAACTCGTGGGTACATCTAGTTTATAATCAATTTTTATACTTAATTTCGGGTAATTATACATTATCATTACATAGTATAAAATAAAGTCCCCTACCGCGTCTGTCTGTTCGCGATAAACTCAAAAAGTACTGAACGGATTTTCATGCGGTTTTCATCGGTGGATAAATTTATTCATGAGGAACGTTTTGGTATATAATATGTCAAGGATTTATTTTTAATCAGGGCGGGACAACGTCTGCCGGGCGCTCTAGTAATTTATAAATAGAATGAAGAAATAAGAAGTGAAATAAAGTTTGAAAATACTTTATTTCAGTATTGTTTTTAGGAGTTTTACGAATACTAAAATAATTAAGTGTCATTAAAGTAAGACTTGTACACTTTCTGTAACTCATATATACATAGAGATAACATTTTTTTTTATGTCATAGCAGGCAAACGAACAGGTGGGTCACCTGATGTTAAGTGATCACCACCGTCCATAGACACTAACAACACCAGGGGAGTTGAAAGTGCGTTGCCAGCCTGTATTTGGGGGTAAGGGAGGGAGTGGGAGAGGAGAGGGGAAGGGAGGGAGGTGGGCCTCGAGCGCTCTCATTGACCGAACGAAACGCAACAATGCAAGCAGTGTTACTTCACGTCGGTTTTCTGTGAGAGGGTGGTACTACCCCGGACGAGCCGACCCATTCATGCTGAAACCAATAATAGCTTCAGCGTGGCTCTACCACCTAAGAGAGGAGAGGGGAAGGGAGGGAGGTGGGCCTCCAGCGCTCTCATTGACCGAACGAAACGCAACAATGCAAGCAGTGTTACTTCACGTCGGTTTTCTGTGAGAGGGTGGTACTACCCCGGACGAGCCGACCCATTCATGCTGAAACCAATAATAGCTTCAGCGTGGCTCTACCACTTAAGCATAGGCATTTTATTTCAATACATTATCTACTTATATCCATATATAGTATCTATGTAGATATCTATAATGTATATTTCTCCTGCCTTTAGCAACAAACACACTTTATTCACTAAGTTAAAAGGTGGCAACACTAAAGGAAAAATCCTGTTTATTGAATTAGCTTCTTGGAAACTGCTAAAACGAATATGATATATTTATATTATATTTCACTTACTTAGAGTATAAATATCTTTTCCCGAAAGGCACCAGCAAAGATCATTCACTCGGGTATCAATAATAATAGGATTTGTTGTGACGCGTAAAATTAAAACCTCGTACAGATTAGTTCCTTGGATTTATTCATCTATACATATAATAAAAATAGAGTGTCTGTATGTAATATCAAATTTTTTTTTTAACCAATTGGGTATGAAACTATACACGCTTCTAATAACAAAAATGCAATTTTTAATATTTTTGTCGGTCTGTCTGTCTGTCTGTCTGTTTGTTCCTGGTAATCTCCGAAACCGCTGGACCGATTTTGACGGGAATTTCACTGTCAGATAGCGGACCTTATAAAAAGTAATTCAAGCAATTTTAGTTTATACTAGCTGTTAACCGTGGCTTTGCCCGCAGTGCAATCTCCGAAACTGTTCAACCGATTTTTACGGGACTTTCACGACAGATAGCGGACATTATAAAAAGTAATTTAGTCTATTTTACTTTAGACTAACTATTAACCGCCCGCTGTGATATCACCAAAACGGTTAGACCGATTTTCACTGGTAAATAGCGAACCTTATAAAAAGTAATTGAGGTTATTTTATTTTCGACTAGCTATTACCCGCGACTTTGTCTGCATGGAATTTAGCAAGATTTCAACTCATTCTTTATTTTTAATAACAGAAATAACTATCAGCTTATTGTTTACAAGTCGACATTATAATTATTAATAACTTTAATGATATAGAGATCTTCCTAATAAGATTTTAGATTATAAACGTATTACGTAAAGAGTTCCATAATACAATTTCTTGCGGAACAGACAAGCGTTTATTTTTGGTATAGTCACAAAATCTTAATGGCAATGTATATTAAATGTAATGTAAATGTAAATCTTAATAATAATATTTTAAGTTATTGTTTCATTAGTTCCTTATACAGTGTAAGTGAGCACTGAGGTAGTTATATGGTGGGTTAAGATTCCAAATGTGTTGCTGATGACAAACCTCATTTGGCACGCTCTTTGTATTTATATATCTAATGTACACTTTACATATTACTTTTAGTCGCGTGCGCGTCGTACTTACAATCGTCTTTAAAGAGCGTTTCTGTAATTGTACATAGTCTCACAATTCTATAATTCTTTAATACGATTTAAAAAAAGGTGTGCGGAGCTGCGGGTACAGCTAGTTTAAAATATATTGATAGTTTATAAGATATATTTCTTCAATGATTGGGTAAAAAAATCAGTAATTTAATCTTCTTACTGCGTGAAAAGAAACAACGATCAACGCACGTGACGTCACAGTTTCAGCAACAGTGTTCTGAAATTTATACATTGGTATACTCATAATAGAGAAAATTGATCTGTTTATAATAATAGTGCGACGAATTTATCGGAAATATTTAAAAATAATAACAAAAATAATTTTGAAATAAAAATATAGTCATGTAATAGGTTTTTTACATATAACTAGTGGGCCCGGCAGACGTTGTCCCGCCCTGATTATAAAAAAAAATCCTTAACAAATTATATACCAAAACGTTCCTCATGAATCACTGTATCCACTGGTGAAAACCGCTTGAAAATCCGTTCAGTAGTTTTTGAGTTTATCGCGAACAGACAGACAGACGCGGTAGGGGACTTTGTTTTATACTATGTAATGATAGACATACAGCTATAAATGAAAAGTGTCTACTTCCCTATTACGTAACAGGAATTGAAGTACACACCGCGCTGAACTTTAAGCCGTAATTGGGACCGATCTCTCCATTCCCGCAATGGTTCAGGCCATGGTCAGAGATGACGTCAAATGAAATGCAGTGGTAGCCTTCTGTGAGAGCGTAATAGCCCAGAAGGAAGAGACTGAAAGAGCAAAGGAGAGGGATGCTGGGGTACCAGCGATACGCCGTGGTGAGACCGGACGCAGAAGAAGGAGAAGTGGCGGCCGTTTCCATCGTGGGCCTCCCTAGAAAACCTCCCAAGTATGCGTAGTAGGGTGGGGGGGATGTATAGGACATCGCTAGCTTGCTTACTTAACGGTAAGGAAGAGTAGTGGTTAGGTATGAGTAGGGATATGTAGGGTTAGGAATAGGGATAGGTAGGGTTAAAAATAGGAATAGGTTAAGATATGTAGGGACAAGGAATTAGGCGTAGGGCCGAGATGGAGGAGGAGTAAACCTCGTTAGAAAATCAATGGGGGTAGGGGATGGCGCAGGGGCTTGCACTAACGCACTTGCAACTAATACCCCTGGTGTTGCTAGTGTCTATGGACAGCTATGATCACTTAACATCAGGCGATCAGCCTGTTAGTATGACTCCTTAAAAAAAAAAAAACTTGTATTCACCGTATCATGCTAGGGACGTAGCATCTATTGGATTGAAACCCAAGTTAGTTGTAGCAGTTTAGTTTTAATAGCTAAAAGTTAGTGATCAGATATTCCCTATACAATGAGTATTTGAAGGTGTTAAGATCTGTGTATCTGAGAATATGGGTGAAGGTGTGCTTGGAGACATTTATTTATACTTTACTAGCGTGCCGGGCGAACGTGCCTGCCTTGATAATTTAAAAAATCTAAAATTCAACCGCAGCGCTACCTTCGGGTCCGATTGTGAATCTAAACCATTCCCGGATCCACTGGAACACGCACACAAAATTTCATCAAAATCGGTCCAGCCGTTTAGGAGGAGTTCAGTGACATACACACGTACAGAAGAAATTTATATATAAAGATAGGTTTTAGCGTTTCAAACTAGCCCGATATTAAATGGCGGTGCGGTCTAAGATGAAAACAAAAACTATAACATTAAAATCCTTACTAATATTATAAATGTGAACTCGCGTCTGAACTACTTAATCAATCATTATGAAATTTTGGATGCTCGTTCTCAGGGGTATATAAAAGGACATCGGGTACCACCATCTATTATCCAGAATAAACCTACTGTACTTGAGGGATAGATCAAATCTACCTCAACACGAGCGAAATCACAAGCAAAACCTAATCTATACATATCTATCTATCTATACATATAATAAAAGGCTAACGGGATGAAATCTGTACATTAAATATTTTAAAGAAAAAATACTCTGGGAGGGTTTACAATCAAAGACAGAACACATTTCTATAGTTTTTAAAAATTTTGTCTGTCTGTCTGTCGGTCTGTCTGTCTGTCTGTCTGTCGTTTGTACAGGATTCACGCAAAAACTACTGGATGGATTTTGACGAAATTTGGTATGGTAGTAGCTTCTACACCGGTATAACATTTAGCCCACATATATTGTTTTACATATATATCACATTTGTATGTCTGTTTATTTTACTTTTAAGAAAACATAAAAGAGAAGAAATTTACGCAAAAATTACTAAACAGATTTTCACGAAATTTTGTAAGGTAGTAGTTTATACATCGACATAACATACTAGCTTCTGCTCTCGACTTCGTCCGCGTGTAATAGTTACATTTGGCCCCCGAACCAGAGAAAAATCTCTGTTTTGGAACATTCTTCATTGATGCTTCACCCCCATTGGTCTTAGCTTGATGCTATATAGTATATAGTCTACCTCGATAAATGAGCTATCTAAAACTCTTCAAATCGGAGCAGTAATTTCTGAGATAAGAGCGTTCAATCAAACAAACTCTTCAGCTTACTGTAACAAGACCAAATCTGTAAATTAAATATTTTAAGAAAATTATAATCGGGATAGACTTTGTTATCGATATAGAAGCTAAAGATTATCCTTTTACAATTTTTGTCTGTCTGTCGGTCTGGCCCTGTGAGCACGCATCACTCTGAAAGTACTGGACCGATTTTGACGAAACTTGACACAGGGATAACTAATATTACAAGGTTACATTTAAGAATTTGTCATATAAAACGCAAGGGGTTCTCCAGAATAACGGACGAAAGTCAAAAATTTGTAGTTAGTGAAATTCTTGACGGATTTTGGTAAATTTTCTTTGTGCTATATATAGCAGACAGATTAGCTATAAATTTAGGCTATATTAGAATGAAGTTCCTTATTGCGCGTTACACGCTATGAGCGGATGGGAGCTAGACCGAAAAAAGTGTAACAAGACTTTTTGCGACACCTTAGTACAAGAGCCGATAACGTTGGAAGAACAAAAATTTTAGAAAAGCTGGTTCTTTAATATATCTTTCTTTATGCTTTTCCAAACAAGGTTCAGGATACCTGGTTGCCGCTAAACGTTGTCTTTATTAATGCGCATCACACATTTACAGGTAAAAATATTGATTAGGAAACTTTTTTTTCAGTAAAACTTTCTTTTTAATCGTTATTAAAAACATGAATTTATCAATGCTAGACAATTTTATTATCGACAATATATTATTATTGACAATAATGTGCCCGATAATATTCTTTATAAATAAAAATAATCCATTTCAAACCATTTTATTTTATTTTATCGCATCGCGCGTGAAATCACGCTATGTCTGTGTCGCGGCCGCTCGAGACTCGAAAGTGAACTCTCTGTGCGGATCAATTCGTGAGTGATTAGTGAATACATTTTATGTGACCCGCCAACTGACTGGATACGGACACAAACCTGCCGAAACCAGCGATCAGCCTCTGCCAAGTAAGCGTGTATATTTATATTCTATCCTAGCTCAATCGATATACTCTTGGATCCTTTGATTGAGCATATTTCCCGTGATACCTTTGCCCAAGCAAACCGCCAAAATACAGTCCACATCTCTCCTTAGTCAATCAACCGCAGACAATGGAGGTGAAAAGGAATCAAGCGAGTGGACCACATTCGATCTTCATCAGTTCATGGTCTCTCTAGCCGCAATTCCCTCCATAAACATATTATATATAATTTACCCTCTTTCATACAGCCAGTGTTGCGCCAAACTATAGGTATAGCTAAGTTATTCTATACATATTATTTTTAATTTACCCTTTCTTATGTCTAAATATAATAAAATAAAATTACAGCTATCTTAACATGGTTTGAACATACTTTTTTTATTGAATAAAATAACATCAGACACATTATTATTAATAGTAAAAATGTCTGGGAATAATAAATTTCATGTTTTAGTAGGGGTTTAAAGTTAGGGAAAAGCAAAACATTCGAAAATTATTTAAAAATCAGTATTTTTGACTGTAAAGGTTCGATATACACTAATAAACGCAACGCTTACAGGCAGCCAGGTAACCCGCACGTTGTTCGGAAGAACATAAAGATATAAAAAATTGGCTTATTTAAAATCGCTCCCGAAACTGTTGCTAGCTCTTAGACGAATAGTTACAGGCAAGTGACGGTTGACGCGTCGACGCGTTGCTCATATCTTTTTCATATTTATATTTTTCTTCAATACAATGGAGTGTGAAAAAGTTTTAATACAAGTAGAAGATAGTTATGATAAAGTAAGTGGTAGAGATGATTATTTAATTTTATTTTTACGTATTGTATATGTGCAGAGTCTATGCGCAGTAGGTTAGGTGTCCTGATAGAGAAAAAGAGAGAGAGAGAGAGAGAGAGAGAGAGTAAATATAATATATCTACACATAAAATTTTCATTTCCATAGCAAACCAAATCAAGGATTGCATATTGATAAATTAACTTTTATTAACTTGATTATCCCAGATCATTCAGTGTTTAATTTATCACTAATTATTTTATAAATATATTACGTCTTTACCTATGAAATTGCCGTTTTGTATGAAAAAATTTAAACGAATTTTTTCATGTATTTTTTATTTGTATTAATCGAAGTAATCACCCATGCAATCAATACATCTTTGCGAACGTAGTGGCAGTTTATTGATGCCAGGGCATTGTTTAGATGCTGAACCAAGATCCAACCAACTCGCTGAGCGACCAAGATCCAATCAACTTGCTGAGCGCTTGCGGTTATCAAACAGAATCCATTTTTCATCGCAGGTAACAATGCGGTTCAAAATTCCTTCATTTGTGTGTCTGTTGAGCAGTGCAAGGCACGTCTCGACGCGTACTTCGCGCTGGCGATCATTGAGTTCGTGGGGCACCCATTCGTCAAGCTTTTTTACCTTGCCAATTTGACGCAAATGGACCAATATTGTTTTGACGCTAACGTCGAAAGCTGCTGCTAATTCAGCCGTAGATTGTGTATCATCAGCTTCCACAATCGCCTTTAATTCGTCATTGTCGACCAAAGTCGTCGGACGACCGCAAGGTTCATTTTTCAGGTCGAAATTCCCAGAACGGAAGCGAGCAAACCAATAACAGGTGGTGCGTTGGTTTGTAGTGTTAGCTCCATAAACGTCGTTGATGTTGCGTGCCGCTTGTGCTGCGTTGCTGCCACGACGGTACTCATATTCCATAATTACTCGAATTTTTAACGTATCCATGATGACAAAAAAGATTGAAATACGATGAAAATGTAACACTAATCAATAAACAAATGACTACTTTTGGAAAAAGAATTCCGTGTTTTTAAAATAAAATTAATTTGAAATTAGAATTCTTAGCCAAACAAAAATTATTTTGATTTGAAATGGCCAGTACTGCAGAACGGCAATTTCATAGGTAAAGACCTATTATTTTATCGTTTGATATACAATTTAACTGTATCAACTTGATATTTTATAATGTAAACTATACTGACTGTATAGTAAACGTCTACAAAAAAGAGAAAGGAACTTCGTTCCAACCGGGGGTCCATAGACCCCTCAAGCCTATTTTTACATTACCGCCAATATATGTAGGTTAGTTTTTATCTTAATTGTACCCAGTAGATGATGTTACGAACGGGTTCTAGGCTTATTTTAAAAGATCTCTCGCATACCATCTGGGTATATGTTTGAGTGAGTCCCTTGATAGTTTGAATTCACAATTGGAAACCGTAGGTGTGGTTACAATCGGGTTTTGGGTTTATTAAAATTTTTCGCGTTTCCAAATACAATTGAAATTGGTGATAACCGATTTGATGCAGACGAAGTTGCACGGGTCAGCTAGTAATATATATATTAATGGATGCTGGTATATAATATATGAAATCAATAAACTCCAAGATCGTTGAACAGTTTCTCTACTTTTCATTTTACTAAAAGTGTTGCAACAAAAGAACTTCTGCACTGTTCAACCGATTGCCATTAGGTATGTGTAGGATATTTAAATACGAAAATATTTACAAAATATCAATTTCATATAACTTAACTAATCTTTACAATAAATATTAAATTACAGCAAATAATAATAGTAAGAAATGATAAGGAATGCGAGCGGAACCTCGGGTAAAGGTAGTAACCGAAAAGGGCATATACATAATTCAAGAATATAAAATAACCCTGTTTTTAGAATTAAATTTACAATAACCTTTATACAAAAACTTTTAATAACAGAGCTCTAAAAGGCGTCAGTAATTAAATAAAACTTACAACATTATCCAGTTAAGAGATACCCGTAAACTAACTTCTGAAGACCATTTATCCCAAATTGAAGGCTACTTGTAATATGTAGCGATAGGTGACATGGACCCAATATGTAGTTACATATTTTAGAAAAGCGAAGCGATAGTAGATATAGCTAAATATCTAAACCTAATAAATCCGAATTAAATAGTTATAACCAATTCTTTTTCTATTACTGGTTTCAGCATGAATGGGTCGGCTCGCCCGGGGTAGTACCACCCTCTCACAGAAACACCGACGTGAAGTAACAGTGCTTGCATTGTTGCGTTTCGTCCGGTCAGTGAGAGTGCCGGAGGCCCACCTCCCATCCTCTCTCCTCTCCCTTTCCCATCTTCCCCTCATCTCATTAACACAACGCACTTGCGACTCCTCTGGTGTTGCTAGTGTCTATTGACGGCGGTGATTACTTAACATCAGGTGACCTGCCTGTTCGTTTGCCTCCTATACCATAAACTCTTAACAAAACAACGACAGTGCTGCCTCTGTGTACGTAATACTAAAATCTTGCGACAAGTAAGTCTATATAGAAGAGTGTATATTTGAGTTTAAGTGACAGATTGCTTTATTAATCTTCAACAAGATCAACAACAACAATCAATGATGGAATGATTGTCACAGTACTAATATTTTCAGACGCAATGTCGATGGATGTTATATTGAATCGTATAACGAGCCTTTGCTTTAGGTGAAAGAAAACATCGTGGCAAAAACCTAGCGTGATGGCAGTATATTGTCTAAAGTCACCATAGCTATTACCGTCGAAAAAGGAATTCGTCAGCAAACACTTATAGGTGTATTTTGGCTCCTGTCTCCAATAGTTGTCTTCTGTAAGCTTATGGTATTAGGTCGTATAGTTAAGTAAGTTTGTGACCAAACGCTAAAATCGCTAAAGTGTAAAACACTCAAAAAGTAAGCGCGTACTTAATCCCAGATGATTTCTGACATACGCTCATAAATGTTTCAAAAAATTCAATCACACGATGCGCAAAGGACCTGTTGTTGTAAAAGGACTTGACGTGATCCTTCTAGATTTACAATGTAATATTACGCTGTGAAATTTCTTTTCAAAGCAGCTTACAGTCTCAGTGATATGGAACAAATACATTGCCCTTTGTCACGCAATAGTCCTTCAATTAGACGTATATTGAATGGCTGTAGGTGTCGCTTGAGAAAATCTTTATAATACAGATGTACCTACCCAGTCTAATCGATAATAGCGAATAAAATAAACGGTTTTTTAGTGTGCCGTTGTTTGTATTTTCTATGTGAAGGCATCACTACAGATGTGATCTCATTAGTAAGGCCTCCGTGCTTTCGATATCCTTCCATCTTGTACCTCACTGGAATATCATCCTACCGCTTGATTTTTAATATCAGTCGTGAGAATCTCACGTGGGACGTGCCTGTATTTGTAATATCTCGTTTGGAAAGTTTATGAGGTGGAGGTTTATGAGGTGTGCATAAGTATAAATATAGTCTTGTATACAAGAAGTTAAGCCTGCAATTTAAATTCATGAGACTTCCAGATAAGGCAAAGCTGGGATTTCCGAAGCTTCTGGATATTATTTAATAGCTTACATTTTTTTTTTTAAATTTAAACGTTAATAAGTATTGGTAGAACATACTTTATGACCTTAGTATGACAAATATATTAGCTTTAAAATAAATGACGAAATATTATATGGAAGTTAAGTTAACATCGTCTGGACATTTATTACTGCTTTTGTAAACTACATAAAGTTGTTAAAGTGGATCATAAAACTGTACGGTAATGATGGCAAGGAAAATTTAAAAGAATACAAGAATTAATATTGCATAATAGGATTACTCTAAAAATTAATAATTTATAAAATCGTCGCTGTAGAGGTGTCAATTTTTGAACCACAAAATTTATTTTTGGAAAAGTATAACACACTAATTTATTGTCAAATTTTTGCGATATGTCAAAAACCAATAAGTTAAAAAGCCACACAAAATTCGATGAGTGAAGATAAGCTGCGACAAGGATTCTATTAATTTTAATACAAGCATAGTTTCGAAAAAAGTCATTTGTACTTTTTGAAATCTACGGCGACGAAATTATATTCTTTTGATCAAGTGATATATACTTACATGCCAAGCCAGAATGTTATCCAAGCTAGCCAAAACCGACTCCGATGCAAAAGCGATAGTGTTGTTGCCTTCTTCAATCGAATGAATGATTTGAAGCATCTTCGGGTGCCGCATGTTCTCCATATGAGTTATACATGACTTTATACGTTCGAGCATCGTTTCCTTCCGTTTTGGCTTGTACAGCTTATCCGCAATTCGTTTATCGAAGAAAAACACCGAGCATTCCTGTAGAAGATATAATTATTAAATAATCATATATATATAGTTATATAGCATGGGTTTCATAGACATTATTTTGCGCTTTTTCACAATACTACTTCACTTGGATCCTAGCAAACCTACGAACTACCATTGCAAAACAATCAATATATTATGTGAGTGTAAATATAATCTGTAGAATTATTTGAAAGCTATAGGATCACTAATAATATCTATAAATAATAAGCAGCATAAAGTTTATATTCAATGTCAGAAATTTTCTCTGTTTAAAAGTCAAGGTGCCCGCTTAGTGCAATCCAATCAAGCGAATAAGATAACGGGGTTGTTGCAAAGTGTCGCGATATAATCTTTCAGTTCACTTGTTGATTTGCGTGACACTGAATATTGTACAGAAGATCAAGGGTAAACTGGATGCTAACAAGCTACAAGACCTTCAATAGTAGCAATCGTTATTGATGTACCGATGAATATTGTATCACAATAATATAATGTAGGACGAGGACACCGATAACTTTGCATCAACTAATAAGGGAGTTAAATGATTAATAGATCTGTTTAGTTTTGAAATTATTTTATTGCAGTTTTAAGCTTGTATTCTCCTCGTTACGATTTGTGACAGTTAAAGAACAGGGTATAAATTAATATTGTCCTGGATATTCAGTGAATACGATCGGCACGACAAAGAATGTGGGCTGTATACATTTTGGGCAATCGATTGTACACCTGCAGACACCGAAATGTGAGAAATCAAAGGAGAGTTACTGCGAGTTGGGTCTGTATATTTGTTTTCTACCGTATCGCTTGATCATCGGCTATATTACACCTATGTACAGACTACAACTAATATGTGGTAGTCGCAATCAAGCCAAGTAGTAAATTATCGCCTATAATGGTCATGACCACAAGTCTTATCTTATGTGAAATATACCAATGTGCCGACAGATTTCATTCATTAAATGTCTATATACACTATAAAACACTTTTTTGTAAGGAATTTTAATAAAGATCTTTTTAATAAAGACTTTAATAAAGATGTTGTTTTAATTATCGGAAAACTTTATTAACTGTTCCAGAATATAATGATAGATTTCTAGGAAGTGAAGGTGTTGCACATCAATTTATAATACAAGCGAAGGTGTTCTCGGGTGCTAACTAGTTCTTAGCGTTAACTAGTTCAACGTTGTGTAAAACGGTTTATAATACACGGGAAATTGAAATTTATCAAACACGTTACGAGGCACGTATCGAGCTAGCGCTTAATGGAATATTCATTGGCGTCGAACGACAGTTGTCGCCAAGTATCTCGCATCTACTTATATCAAGTGTGAAACTTCATTATCGTCTAAGATCAGAACTTTGTCATAGTGGTGGCCGTTTATATTTACCTCGTGCATCGATACGTCAGGTTCAATTTCAAACTCGTTTAAAGTTTCGTTGTGAACTGT
Source organism: Antheraea yamamai (assembly GCA_036509395.1). Lineage (NCBI taxonomy): Eukaryota > Metazoa > Arthropoda > Insecta > Lepidoptera > Saturniidae > Antheraea > Antheraea yamamai. The sequence goes on from AP028424.1 coordinate 20,385,881, forward strand.
AAGTTAGAAATGTCACGTAAAACCGATATATAAACTATAGACGACGAAGTTGAATAAAAATATTATCTTTATATATATATTATTCTGTCCGTGTGTATGCGACTAAAGTCTTCCTAAACGGTTGGACAGATTTTGATGAAATTCTTTGTGAGTGTTCAAGTGGATTCAATAATGGTGTAAAGTCACAAGTGGACTTGATTGATAGGTGTCACTGCGGTGGAATTTTAGGTTTTTTTTATTTTTTTATTATCAAGGCAGGACATGTCCTCCAGCCTCAGAAGTATTATATATTATGTTATAAGGTATAGGAAAGAAGATAATAATCAAATAAATTTGTATATTGAAGTGTATGTTGTTTTGCTTGGGATAATCTCAAAAACTGCTAGACCGATTTGGGTTAAAGTTTTACAAGTAGATAGAGAAGTGTTCATAGTATTATCTAGGATACATATAATAATTATTATAGTAGTAGTGATAGGTGGTATTTTTGTATTATATTTTTGGAGGTCGTAGAGCCACGCTGAAGGTATTAGGTATATTAGCTATTAGCTACTGGTTTCAGCATGAATGGGTCGGCTCGACCGGGGTAGTACCCCGACCCACAGAAACACCCTCGTGAACTAAGTGCTTGCATTGTTGCGTTTCGTTCGGTTAGTGAGAACGTCAGAAGCTCACCTTCCTCTCATCTTCCCTCAACCCCCCTTAAACCTCCCCTATACCCCCCCCCCTTCCACTCTTCCTCCAAACACAGGCTGGTAACGCATTTGCGATTGCCTTGGTGTTGCAAGTGTCTATGGATGGTGGTGATCACTTATCATCAGACGAACCACCCGTTCGTACGACTCCTATGATAAATAAAAAAAAATAACCAGGGCTAAATAAATTGACATCGATGAAAGATTTATAAGCGTTAAGTAGAGCTATCAGAATTACAATTACAACAAATAAAAGGCAGCTCTCTCAATTAATTCAAATAAAACATGTAGTTACTATGAGAAAATGAAAGCATTTTCACAAGAACGAATTCGCTCGTCATAATAATACATTATAATATTAATAAACATGTAGGTATGTCTGAACGTACTAATCTCTTGAAATATTAGTCTGATCTGTAAACTATTCTAATATTAGTCTGTTTATTTAAATAGATTTTAGGTTAATAACTTTACGCTACGTTACTGAGAAGTGCGAGTGAAAATTCAACACGGCTAAAACTTTAGGGCACTGCTAACATTGTTATTAAGAAAGTACGCATCAAAAGTTTCAAGGTTCAAATGATGTTAATTTTACAAGAACAGGAAAACTTCTATCACGTATATACAAATATATATTCAATTTTTGTATTAAACTATACTAGAAGTTCTCTAGTAATAACCTACTTCATTTTATATATAGTACACTTGTTATCACAGAGTTCATTTAGCTGATTTTCAAAAATAGCTATACGTGTTCATTAAATATTACACTAAACTAAATCCTCTACGCTAAATGATCTTATCGTGAAAAAGAAAATGAGTATTTAAACTCGCTCCATATAATGTAAAAGAAATTAATCTCAGTAATAAAAATGAATTAATTTAAATCAGTGTGATATTGCCCTTATGTGTACTGAACGCCCTATTTATAAAGTCAACAGACTCGTGTTAAAGTGAACTTGACTCAGTAACCATGTTTTTCAATGTCAGCTAGCGTGTTTGAAATAATATCGTCTTGAAACTTTTATATTTTCTATTAACGAGAATAACTGTTATTTATTTTTTATCGAAGTGCGATAAAATGTTTGCACTTGTTTGCACTTTAAGAATAGTATGATGCAAAAACCACGTCGAAGAATGTCTCTTATAATGAGTTCATCATCATTTTTATGCTGGTGTCATCGTCACAAACAAGTCAGTCAGTCAGTGAGATCTCTACCGTCCCGCAAGTTATTGAATATACATCTGCTGATCACGAAACCCGACATGGCTAAGTCTGACAATATTTCTGGTATTATGCCTTGTTTATGATGCTTGCAATTCATTAAAACATAATTTTCAAATCCGATAATATATATGTCGGGGAAAAAAGTATTTGTACTGACGTAATTATTACGCGCTACCTATAAGCCTAGCCTAAGCTAAACCTATAAATGGCGTATCGTGGCGGGCGCGTGAGTCGTGACGGCTCCGTCGTCTTACGCCTTCGAGGTCGACCGCGAGCTCCGTGCGCTCTGACCTACGCGATGATGCGCTCCTCTCGTGGTTCAACCTCAGCTCCGGCGGCACGAACCCGTAAATCATCCTCCAGGCTTTTCGCAAGGAGGGCTTCACGTCGGAATACGCCCGAGAGATAAACGGACGACGGGGCAGACCCGGATGTGTTTTCTTCGTCGTTCTAAAACGAATACCCGGCCTAATACTGGCCATATATGACGTGACCTATCTATCAAGCCTGCCCATATGAATATAAGCTTGGAGAGGGGAGCACCGGCTCGCGCAGTCTTTCGCTGCCAGCAGTTGCGTCATTCCTGCTCCAATGCCACAGAGAGATAGCCTGTGTGCAGTGCGGGGGGCCGCACCCTGCATGCCAATGCGACCGCCCGAAGTACGAGCCGGCGACCTGCGCCAACTGCGAGCGTAAACCCCTCGGTAAACAATAAGGCTTGCTGCCCCATTTTTAAACGTGAGCTGAGAAGCAGGACGACACAGAGAAGCCGGACCGGCCCCAAGGATGGTTGAGGAGACGGCGGCGGAGAGCCTCATGGCCCCCGCCAACGATCCTCACACCAAGGGTCCCAAAAAAACCCAAAGAAAGAGAAAATCCGAATTAGAAAAGAGAAGCCGAAGTAAAAATTCGGCTCGCCGAGCTGGAAGCAAGAATGACCGCCCTCTTAAAATAACGCGAACAGAAGCTACACACAGCCTCCCTGGAAGAAGCCCAAAAAATTAAAGCAGACATCAAGGAACGCGCAAAGGATGCAGCACGTGACTTCCAGAATAACATCAAATCGATCGCACCACACTACACCGCACTCCCGAGAGAGTTCGAGACAACCCCGGAGGAAGCGCCTACGGGCGCGAAATCCAAAAAAATGAGACACCCTTGGTAAGCGGGTGGAGAGCCTCACGGGGCACGCGAAGCGAAACTCCACAGACGCATGAGTCATTCTCGAGCGGAGCATCGGCCCGTTCACATCTCTGAGTGTAATACGTAACTATATTCAGTAGTGTAGTATCTGCTGATTAAAGTATACGCGTTTATTATCAATACTTGATTGATCGATTAAATGGTGAGGGGATGTCATGTATGATTGATGTGATACCTTTATAACTACGACCCCCGAAGTCAGTCAATTTTTAATATTGATATTAGAAATAGCCGGAGGTCAATTTACTGTTTACAACAAACTTTATAGCATAAAAAAAAATATGAAAAAATACTTTGTTTTCATAGAACAATGAATTAAAAATAAAATTATAAAGAATTGAAAATAACATTACCAGAAATGGTCAATACAATTATGACTAATTTTTCATATTTTATTGATATGAGTTTGACTTATTTAAATCGTTGGTTTTCTATACTTTCTTAAATAACTTTTAAAAATGAAGATGAATGTAATCTTTCTTCTTACCACTTCAATTTCCACTGAAAGACGTTTTTTGATAATAAATCTGAAATGGCGAGAAAATTGGAACAGATCATCAATTAATTTAATAACAAACAAATTCATCATAATCATCTTCTGACCCTTATCCCACCTAAGTAGGGTCGGCACAATATGTTTTCCTTTTCCACTCTTCTTCCTTTACTCTTATATCCATCGACCATCATACTCAAAGAAAAACTGCTATTATAAGAGTTTTATACACCTTCCCCCTTGACTTTCAAGGGCATTCGTGGGTCACAAGCTACACCAGGCACCTTTCGCCATTTCATCCACCCTGCATTTGTCCTAGTCTTCACGTCCTTGTCTATGCAACCGTCGTTTTAGATCAGAGAACCGAGATACCGGAAATCAGAGCAGTTTGGTAAGAATACACCATTTAAAGCTGTAGGAGAAAAACTCCATGGACCACCAAAATCGCAAAACGATTGTTCAGTTTTTAGTCCACTGACTTTCAAACCAACATTCTCCTGTTTTTCTCGCCATTTTACCAGGCTACTCTGGACCTCGTCAGCATCTTCGCCGACAAGAACAATATCATCAGCAAACAGCATACACCAACGTGTCTCCTCTTGTATGTCTGATGTTAACGCATCCATAACAAGAAGGAATAAATAAGGGCTTAAAGCTAAACCCTGGTGCAAACCTACAGCCACATTGAAATTATTGGTAACTCCAGCTTGGGACCTAACGTGTGTTTTGGCTTGACTATACATACAACGAATAAGTTGTATGTACTACCCAGGCGCTCTTTTCTTTTTTAGAGCCCACCGCAGAACATCTCAGGGTACTCTATCATATACCTTCTTTATGATTGTTGTACATGCTTGTATTGCATGTGCTAAAAGCACAATAATATTTTAAGGGTTTAAATAATTACAAATACTTTTTCTTTCTTCGGAACACTTCTTCTTATTTCAAAATATGATACATTATTTTTCTTAATAAAAGTTGGTAACCCTACCAGTGGGTTCAAACTGGCAGATCAAAAACGCCACTGCACTGTATAGAAAAGGATACGGTGCAAAGACAGCGCGGAGACAAAACGAAGAGCTGCGTGATTAGCACGAAGAGCAATATGAAGAGTGGAGTAAAAGGTTCCGCCGGTCGTCTCAGACAAGTTCAAACGAGTTTGTGCTCTAGAGCTTCGCACTTGGTAACAAAGTTTGTTATGTCTTAGAAATTACGCTGAAATGTAAGTCTCATTCGCATTAGTGCTTTCGCAATAAGCGTTAAAGAACGATAATAGATGGTAAGGCGTGTACATTTGTTTTAATAAATGTTCGGTTCTAACACGATGTTTTCTTTTCATTTTATTAAATACTAGCTGTACTCGCGACTTCTTTCGTGTGGAACCCTATGTGAAATAGAATAATGATTAATAAAATCATCTGAATGTATTAAGTCCATTTACTTATCTACTTTTCTCTCGTACTTAACTCGTACCGTCATTCAAATTACAATAACTTTTGATAGAGTGGACCGATTTCAATGAAATAAAAACTAAGTTACTTTCGAGAATATGCTTGATGGTTTTCTTTATGAGGTTTTATTGTGAACCCGGTACTTTCGTCACTAGTGATGCGTGTTCATACAAACAGACAGACAGACATTTCTAAAAATGATTGAAATGTATTCTATTACTTATTCCTAGACATCTGCAACAATTTTTTTCACGAAAATCGAAAAAGTACAGCCACGTTTGATTTACATTCTTATTATATGTATAGATATAAAAGACAACCTAATGCCAGCTCTTCGTAGTGCGTGAACTTTTGACCGTTGGTGTTTACATTGGCTATGTCTAGAACACTCTACGATTTAACACCTACTCGGTAATTGAATAGATTTGATTACTTTCAATTACTTACATTTTCCATGAGTACACTATTGAGCACAGGAAAAAAAAGCTTCACTTCTAAGTAATGAAATTAAATTGGGGATATTTATGAAATTAAATTGGGGATTTGTTTAAATAAATTATGAGGCAGAGAGAACATTTCAACTAGATCAATTGTTTTTTATACCATTGGTACACCTGATGGTAAGTGATGACCACCGCCCATGGACGCCTGCGACACGAGGAGAATCACAGATGCGTTGCCGGCCCTTGAGAAAGGAGTAGGCACGTTTCTTGAAAGTTGTTAAATTGTAATGATCCGGAAATACTGCCGCTGGGAGTTCATTCCAGAGAACTGACGTACGCGGGAAAAATGAACGTGAGAACCGCACAGTGGAGGACTTCTAACCATCGATATGATAATGGTGGAATTTAAGTCCGTGGCGAGTCGTTCTGTAACGGAACTCAGCAGCAGGTATCAGTCTGAACAACTCTTCAGAGCATTCTGCGTGGTAGATCCTGTATAGGACGCAAAGCGACGCAACGCCCCTACGAAGCGCTAAAGTGACCTGAGGAAAGCATCTGGTTGCTGATGATTCGACCCGCTCGACGTTGTATTTGGTCAAGAGGATGTAGGTAACATTGAGGTGCTCTGGCCCAGAGGTGAGAACAATATTCCACGTGCACCTTGTAAAGCTGAAGGCGGTGACCTGGTGTGAAATACCGTTTTGCTCTGTTAAGAACGCCTAATTTTTTTGAGCCCAGTTTTGCTCTACCTTCCAAATGACCACCAAACTGAACGTCGCTTGATATATCGACACCCAGGATACTAATATTAGACTTGGCGACTAACGGAACTCCCTGAAAGATAGGGACTGCGTCAAAGAGGGTCTTTTTAGCGGTGAATGTACAGACTTGTTTGAATTTTATTATTATTATCAACATTCTGGGAATTATTTGGTATTAGGGGCCCACCCTATTGGTTATTTACTTTAACACTTTTATTTATATGTAATTATTGTATATAAATAAAAAAAATACTATTGGGAAAATCGTATTAGTGCTAGTCGCAACAGAAATTATATATCAAAAAATCTATTCTTATAATAAAAGACTAAAGCTGTACCTTAAACATATTTATGAAAAAATACTCTGGGGGCTTCAGAATATCAACAGAACACATTTGTTTGATTTTTAGAATTTTTGTCTATATGTCGTTTGTACGCGCATCACGCGAAAACTTTACACATATGTATGTATAAAAAACAAAGATCTGTATGTAAATCTATATATCTATGTATGTATTATAAATATATTATGGACTGACTCGAAATTAAATAGAATTAATTCGAATTAATTTATTTTTACGTGAATTTAATTAAAAATAATAGTAAAAATATGAACTTGTCACACAACAATTCATAAATGACGCTAAAATTACCGTTTTATTGTTTTAATGTCCTAAGACATTACATAATGAAGAGATTTATGACAAAAGGCATTTACTTCTAATACTTAGCTAAGCAGCAAATAAATAAAGAATAATATAATAATAAAAATGAATTTAGCACTCAAATTTAGCTAAACCATAAATTATTAATTACGTTATTTATTATCGTTAACATATATAATGTTACCATAAATAAGTCTGTCATTATTAAAGTATATACTATAATTGATAATTTATAAACGGCGCTAAACCTATTATTTCAGTAGGTATAAATATTTTGAAAGAATACAAGTCAAACATTATAATATTAACATTTACATTTATCCGGACAGAGCTTCGCCTTACAATAATTTCCACATAGGAGTGCGCGTAGGTCAGCGACATCTTGCTCTTTATATGCCGAACTCCCACCAATGAAGTTCTCACACGGGTGTGAATAATGAACAGCCGATAACTTGAACCAATAACGTTTGAGGTCATTAGTAACACCCCCGATAAAGTCAATAGCACGGTATCGCAGGTCAATAGTGGCTCCCCCGTGTAGGGTTGTAGTCTCGCCTCTCGGGTGTGTCGTAGCGGTACCGGACATATAATATACTTACACATTGTAGGTGGTAAAGTTTTTAAATTTAAATTACTGGTTTCAGTATGAATGGGTCGGCTCGCCCGGGGTAATACCGCCCTCTCACAGAAACACCGACTTGAAGTCACAGTGCTTGCATTGTTGCGTTTCGTTCGGCCAGTGAGAGCGCCGGAGGACCACCTCCCCTCCACCTCCATCCCCCATCCCCACTCCATCCCCCATCCCCACTCTATCCCCCTCCTCCCTCCTCTTCCCACTCCACAAACATAGGATGGCAACGCACTTGCGACTCGCCTGTCTATCTATGGACGGCGGTGATCACTTAACATCAGGTGACCAGCCTGTTCGTTTGTCACCTATGATATAAAAAAACAATGTTTTATTTTTATCCACACGTTATACAATTCATAAAATTGTATCGAATGGAAAAAGCAAATCAACAAAGGTTTTATTGCAGATAAAAGTATATCCGGTAAAAGTAGTTTTGAAATTTGTTTTCCATTCAAATATGATACGGTTCCGATAAATCTGATTTTAAATTCTGGGCAAGTGCGTTTTACTCGTGTATATTTTGAAAACATTTCGTGTGACCTTCGTTTATGATGCGTTTTGTTGTTTTGTATATTAATATTGTTACGTACCATTGTTATACGATAATTATATATTCTGATATTATTATGCTTAAGCAGGCTTTTTCTACCATGTATTGCTGTGATTCTTGAGATGTATTATGAATTCTCCATACTCTTAAAGCTTACCGCTTAATCGTATGGTTTTAACATATTGCATGAGTTTTTAATAAGAGGCTACATTCATTTTTCCGTGAAGAACATGTCTTCTGTCCCATTAGTCCCATACACTCAAGATTTGTTTTGATGTTACGTCCACATTATCATATCTGTCATCTGTTATACCTTAAACTTCGACGTTATCTATATATTTATTTAGATAACAATGATCAGTGAGCGAACTACAGTGAAGTGAAGTGTTTCGAACTGAGCAAGAGACCCTCTCCAGAGCTATGTATATATCGATTAAACGCTCTGATAAGGTCTCACTATCCAATCAATTTCTGGCGCTTTGATATCTACAGTTCATCGAAGTAAAGAAGCTTAATAATCTTTTTTGTACTGTTAATTTGGAATCTTTAATGACAATTTTGATTTATATTAAATCCCTAAATTAATTGATGTGTTCTATTTTATAAGATTTAGAACGTTACTGATCGAAACATATTGTTAGGCTTTAATAAGCTTTAATAATATGTAGAGGATAGAAATGAATATTGTGGGTTATTTTAAAGAAACAGATAATAGCTATATAATCATAATAATCAATTATGATACACTATTCTATTCTATATCCTAAGGCTTAGGCCGCGTTAGTATTGTAAGCACTAGAAAAATGTTTTTACGACTTGATTAAATACGATTTTTCTGTAATTTATATAAACATAATATAATATGCACGTATTATATAGAGAACATTCCAGAACACATTCTACGAATGATAATGACAACCGTATAAAAATCCATTGCCTGATTTAAATGAATTAAGGGAGCACAGAGGGATACGCAAAAAGCGAATTTGTAATATGAAGCGTGTTAATGACTACGTCCGGTACCGCTACAAAACACTCGAGAGGCGAGACTACAACGCCACCGGAACATTACCAGTGCCACCATTTTAGAGATATATCGGGGAAGCCACTATTGACCTGCGATACCGTGCTATTGACCATATCGGGGTGTTACTAATGACCTCAAACGCTATTTATTGGTTGAAGTTATCGGCTGTTCATTATTCACATCGATGTGAAACGTCATTGGTTGGAGTTCGGCATATAAAGGGCAATATGTAATGGATCTACACGCACTTCTATGTGTAATTTGTTGTAAGGCGAAGCTCTGCCCGGATAAATAGTCACTATGCCTACAGAGTGTTATTGGTTTTTCTGATCGACCGGCTGACTACACGTATCTAACAAGCGATTGATATTGTTTATATTGTCCCTGATTTTGAGCTCTGCAAGATGGACTGTTGGAGAGCACACCTCTACACATAGTAGACGCAGCAAACTTATAACAGTCACAAAACTTATAAACCCATAGCTTACCAGGAATATTATCCGAAATGGTAGCATAAGATTTGCCTTTAATTTGGTACGATCCAGTTTGAGTTCCACCAGAGGATCAATCTTGTTTGGGGATGATAAATCCTGAACATAGGTTTTATAGTTATCAAAATATCCAGTCTAGGTAGCTTCTTTATCGATAAGATCAATAGCTTTATTACCCTGGATCCCACAATATCCTCGTATCCACTCCAGAACTACACAAATTTATGTAAAATTGATTAAGTAAATGTGATAACTGATGTTTCATTGAAATATGTCTAACATGTCAAATGTAGTCTATAAAATTTCAATAAGAAGAAAAAACCCTTTCTCTCTTGAAGGCAAACAATTTGATTGATTAAAAAAACATTTATTTATACATATATAGATATTTTGGGACAGGAACCATCTCGGGCATCCACAGAAGCCGCTGTTAAATTATTATCACTATTAGAACATTATATTATTTTGCTTCCTGTAGACACTCGAAACGTACGATAGATATATTATTTAGTATGAAAATGGGTGCACAGAAGCTACAAGTGTCGACGCGACACTGCCTGGTCCCACGTAACGCCTTATCTATTACTATTAGGCCAATTCTCATATTTAAATCACAATCTTTTCAGAAAACGCACAAGAAACGTAATACGTTTAAGTATGGCCAAGGTAGTAAGGTCTGGTAATTCGAGTCCCACTTTAAGCGGTCCACCGCGCATAGTTGGGCGGTAGCGGCATTCGGACGACTTTTCCCCAATACCGAGGGGTCGGGTGTCGCCTGTCGCCACTTTAAGCTTTGTCTTTTCTCAAGTTCTGGTTCTGTGGATCGGTTTAGTGTAACAGATTCGAAATATTAACTTACTAATAGAAATTTAAAGAGACTCGTGAAGTTCACTTTGTTACATAGATAATTATTATCATAGTATCATAATTGCTTTATGTAATTTGTAGTAAGTTCCACAATTCATAATAGTTGGAATGTTTTCAACGTTGTTAGTTCCAATAAGGGGTAAAATAAGTTTATTTTATTTATTTTTCTTATAATATCGTAAAGTAATTTTATCTTGATAAGCTTTTGTTTAAAATATTATGCACCTAACATTACAGGTATTATTTAAATTAAATTTTTAATTACTTAAAAAAATTAAATTAACGAAATTTTTGATATACTTACATTTTATTTTGTATGACAATATACTAAGTTACTACAATCAGAATGTCTACTATTAACTACTGAATATGGAATTAATATGTGTAGTTCGTCGCTTTTGGATCCAATTTTGTTTATAAATAGTTTCTTTTCGTCAAGTCCCTGAATTTGAATCCATTTTATAATTCATTAAAAGTTTGTCTTTTTTTTTCTCGAACTGACTACGCTATTGACCTTGCAAGGTCTTAACAGCTTCACCGGAAAATGTTTGTCTCATTTTGGCTTCAGCAAATGTACACCTAACGAACTTATAGTCCTAACCAAACTTTTTCACAGTTCTGAATATGGCCGCACAGAATACAAATTTAGGTAAAAATACGAATTATATAATGTGTATAATATATATTATCTGTATATCGAAATAACTTAACGATAAATAAATACCAAGTTTAGTTTTTATATATATATTTTTATTACACTCTTCACTATATTACGCGCAAGCCTGAACTTACGGCTATATTCTTAGCGGCCTAAAAGATTGACTGGGATTGTAGTAATTTTTGGTATTGTAAGTTCATAGACTGACACGACAATAGTAACTCATCTTTTATTACTTTAGGACGCTCACCACTGCAGTTTAATTGACTTTACATACAAAATATTTGATAGTCGAATCATTCAAGAAAACTTATTTATACTATTTTAATAATAATAATGAAATTTAAGCGTAATCTAAGTGAGTTTCGATGGTAGAATACATCTCAGTCCGTAAGTTCCCCGCCTGCGCCGCGCCGTGCCGCTGTGAAGGCGCGCCCCGCTTTCCACTTTCACTCCATCGACCTCAGTCAAAATTTAGGGGTCGAGTATATACCGACGTGTTTATATTTAATCTCATACATATATATGTTAGGTTGAAGGAAATTATCTGGTTGAATAGCCTTATTCGGCAAGATTAACCCATCGTCGCAATTTGTAGTGAAATTGTATCGTAAAATAAGCGACTACATGATCTTTTGAGAAAACATAAGTTGAAACGTATTAAACTCCACACACTATTACTAGGATTCAATATATAAGGCTTGTGGTTTGATGTTAATATCAAGAGCGTATCAGGTAAATACTACACGAGTTAACTTCAATATTATAAACCGCTTAATAATGTTTGTTGAAGCGTGGAGTTAATTAGATAAATTATATGGTAATTAGATAAATTCTATCACGAGGGTAGCGTATTTAGAAACCGATTTGAATCCTACGTTTAGACTCCAGTGACGGAGAACATCCTGGAGCTATGACAGTTGTAAATTCGATTGGAAAATCTGTCGCCAAGCGCTTAATGCTGCGTTCCGGCATCTACCTTAATTCATTCCTGGGTACGTCTTCTATCGAATACGATTATGTTGTAAAATTGAATGAGAAATTACCTAAAGTACATTCCTTGTTATGCTGCCTATTTTCCTGTTTTAAATATAATAGGAATGTGGAAACATTTTTAAATTACATTTAACCCATACCTACATATAGGTCTGTTGTATCAAGAACCATTTATTTTATTATTATTTTTAAATGTTTCGAAAGCTGTGACGTAAAGCGCTATTTTGGTGTATTTATTTTCATCAAATTATTCAAAATATGTTAAAATCATGTAAATAATAAATAAAAGGTATTCGATTTTGTATATTACAAAACTGTGACAAAAAATAATTAATCAATATTAGTGTCGAAATTGAAGAAAGTATTCGTGATTTTATGTACTTCCAAATTACAATTGTATTTAAATAATCTCACCTATCTATACACATTCTATGTACTATTTTCTAAAGACTAGAAGGTACTAGAAGTAGGTGGTAGAGCCACGCTGAAGCTATTACTGGTTTCAGCATGAACTGGTCGGCTCGCCCGGGGTAGTACCACCCTCTCATAGAAAACCGACGTGAAGTAACAGTGCTTGCATTGTTGCATTGTTGCGTTTCTTTCGGTTAGTGAGAGCGCCGGAGAACCCACCCTACCCTCCCTTTCCACTTTCCCCTTCCCTTCCCTTCCTCCCCTCTCCCCACACAGGCTGGCAACGCACTTGCGACTCCTCTGGTGTTGCAAGTGTCTATGGACGGTGGTGATCACTTACATCAGGTGACCCACCTGTTCGTTTGCCTCCTATGATATAAAAAAAAAAAAAAGACTTTAGCAATACTAATCATACTATATTTTTACATCGAGTTTGAATGGTTCTTCTTATTCCATATAGATAAATATTGATAACTACTATCATTACCCAAAAGAGTATTTTCAGTTATGATTACTATTCATGTTTAGATAAAATTATTTCATACTTATTATAACCTCACCACAGAACATCTCGGGGTGCTCGTACATATGCTTTCCTAGATCAAAACAAATACCATATGCAAGTTCTTATGTACAGGTCTGTTTTTTTCGCACTGTTGCTAAACTGCAAAAATGGCATGTGTTGTCACAAGTCCAGCCATAAACCCAAATTGACTCTCTTATTCGTCTCGCTATAACCCTTGCCCCAAACCTTCACACTGTGTGACGTAAGCTTAATTTCTTGATAACTGTTACAGTCCTGTACATTACCCTTATTCTCAAAGTTAGATACTATTATGCTATTGCATCATTCATTCGGGATCGCTTCCTCTAGTAACATTTTATTTAAAAAATAAAGTCAGCCACATCCATCCATCTACTTTTAAAAACTTCCATACTTCTATAGGTATGCCATCTGACCTTACGGCTTTTCCGTTTTTCATACCATTCATAGATTTCTCTTCCTGCACAACGCCTAAATTTGACGGTATTGTCCCCTTCGGTCCAGTCATGTTCTTCACTCGTCAGTCTTTCAAAATATTCTTTACAACGGCTCTTTATATCCTCATCATTCGTCACCATTTTTCCTCCATCGTTTTTTATACATTTAACGTGTGTAATGTCTCTTGTACTCTTTTCTCTCGCTTTTGCTAATCGATACAAAGATTTTGTTATTACATTTTTTTTTATTAAATTCGTTTCAACTATATTTTTCTCAAATAAAATGTTCTTACTAATATGAAGCTAAAATATCACTAATTTATATGCCCTACCTAAATTTTGCTAATATAAAATTTTATGTTATAATTAGACTGTACAGAAATGTTGTATGGTTATATTTATATTGGTAGCCATAGTAGACGGTGTAATTATTCTAAAATCTGTGTTAAGACGTTACGTGGAAAATATATATAATATTCGCTGAGAATAATGTCTTAGATTACGAAATTAAGTTTACGATAACGAATAGAACAGATGTATTCGTATGAAGCATCCATTACACTGATTGCAATACTCAAGAGTTGTTTACAGGAGTTACGATCAAAATGTTTTATGTAAAATGTAACTTTACGTAAATACGCGATTATTTTATAAAAGAAACTTATTTAACATTTGTACGAGTTTATATCAGCACGTATGTGCACTTTAGAATATCTACAGTTGTAATATTGATTTTATTCCTATTTGAAATGTATAATCCTATACATTTATGTAATTTGAGAATTTTAATATTAGTCTATTATATCCATATGTATTGTGTCCATAAAGTGACAAGGTATTAATAGTGTTGTTGTTCCGTGTAATGATAACGATGACGCTTCAATAAAAACAGTTACGCGATGTCGTTTCAGTTTTTTTAATAATATTTGTTATTGAAAAGTACGTGTGAATTTTAGTGTCTTCTGTTACATCACTACGTATTTATTAGAACTATGTAAGTAAAGGAAGTACGGTCTATTACTCATGACGTCGTAGTGACGTCCGCGGGACTCCGAGACCCGCCTACAGTCAGGCTATTCGAATGCGTGACTTTTATTTAGAATGTCAAGTATTCATATAATAACTTTTTTTAACAGTGATATTCAAGATTGAGTTATAGTATACCAGCGGGCCCGGCAGACGTTGTCCCGCCCTGATTATAAAAAAATCCTGGACAAATTAAAAAAAAACGTTCCTCATGAATCACTTTAACCACTGGTGAAAACCGCATAAAGATCCGTTCAGTAGTTTTTGAGTTTATCGCGAACAGACAGACAGACAGACGCGGTAGGGGACTTTGTTTTAAACTATGTAATGATAAGGAACAAATAATAAAAGACGATTATTCCACATCCTATTCCGATTTCAAAATGACGAATCATAAATTTCATTGTAGAGAAAAAAATATTGTTAACGGTATGCAAAATATGCATTGCAGAGATCAGTCATATAGCTTCTTTTACAATAGGAGTTCCAAAGTAAAAACTTGAGTTGACAATTGTATCCGCCAGCATTAAAAAAATAAAGAACCGAAATATTATCGAAACGGACCGGAATAAAATATGTAGACCTTCGTCAGATGATGTGCAATTAATATTGAAGAAAAATAATTCATATACATGCTAGATAACTCTCGCCCGCTCATTTCAGCATTAAATAAAGCGATAGTCTAGAACCACCATAAAAAAAAATGCAGCTTAGCTAGTATAGCAAACTCTAAAAGTATGTATGTCAATTACTGTGGTTATTAAATATACGGTAAAAGTAATATTAATTAGCTTAGATTTCATCTGCGTTGTTTATTATCTTAACAATAATGCAAAAAAAAAACATAAAAAAATTTCTTTGTACACAATGTTAGCTGTTTTCTCCCGTTTTCCTACGTATACGCAGTATACCGCTTACTCCATTTTACAAATTTATATGAAACAAAGATATCGTCATATTTTCCTTCTAGAAAAGGACGAAGTGTCTAAAAAGTAAAACTAAAAAACATATGGTCGTAACGTATTCAGTAGTTACCCGTGTGATGCGCTCACCACGGCAGACTCTATTTTAAATATTTATATGTCTATCTATTAGGGTGGTCCTTAAGCGGGGTGTTTTCGAATTTCTTTGCTTCAAAGGGCCTCCGACGGTTCCGAATTGCCAAAAAATACCTCTGAAAATTTGAGTTCTAATATAAATTCTAAGATAGTCCGCATTCCAACCTAAGTTTCTTATGGAAATAATATAAGAAGATTGTTCCTCGTTCTTTAGAATTTTATAACTCGGGGACGCATGAATCTATGTATAATAATGAATAATACATATTTTTATAGAGAATTGTAACTCCTTACACAAAAGGTTTCTTATGATTTTTTGTTATGTCTATTGGTTTAAAAGTTATTCAAGCTCACATTTTTTTTTAAATATAATCATCATCAATATTGTCAAGTACAACATTTCTATTATGAAATATATCAAATTTTTAAAATCGAATTTAAGGTACTTATTTTCCCAGGCATTTTTTTATCATTTCGAAAGCGTTTGACCCCTAGGCAGCAAATATATTAGAAATCACCGCTGCTAAGTATCACATATACCAGGTGAATGTTTAGACAGTAGCAATATTTATGGAAGACACTCTGCACTCGATTCTCGTTCTAAATCATTAAAATCATAGGTGTTTAATATTTGACCTAATTATCTAGAAACATTAAAAAAAACTCAATTCTCTAAGCATCTACGTTAAAGCACAGTGTAAAAGACCGTCAGGTGATGAGAAAGTGAAGTCAACCAAGTAACAAAGGATAATTTTTCGAAGTTTGAACAAACAAAAGAGTTTATTGTCCGTTTTATTATCGAAATTTATTAACTCTGGGTCGCCGTTCGCAGGTTTTATCACCGGTCATTCAAACCTAGGTTTATTTAAGTTATTATCCATACTTTTGAACTTAATTCTTAGAACAAACTGTAAAATTCTCTTTGTTGTCTATTAGTATTTGTTTTGATATTATTATTTTATGTGTTAAATGTAACCATGAAGTGTCATATCCTAGAATACTGCGAGTGTCTAACCTTTCACCTGGTATATAGAAGAATAACTTAGTGCAGAGAATTTTAATACAATATAATGTATTATGCGACAACAAGCTTCTGACGTGACAAAAGTTTGAAATACTTTTAAGAACAATTTAATCATAGACCGGACGTGTTAAGTATTTCTCTGTGCAACATTGTAGAATATTATACTAACCCTTTATTTTTAACAGTTAACATTCCAATAAAGTATTTTTGCAATAGTAACGCTATTTTCTTTACAATCGATTGAATTCTTTCCGCATTAACTCCACATTCCGTATTGAACAGATTCAATGTTACAGTTAGGGGTACTAATCTTATCTAGATTAAGTATATTACTGACTCTGGCATCATTTAAGTCATGGTTGAGATTATTTTATATATAGCTGTTACCCACAACATCACCCGCGTGGAATTTGGCAAAAAAATGTTGTCGGGTGTAAATAAACGCTTGAGGCGGGCGTGTTACTGAACATTGCTTGTTTCATTTAGTATATATCTGAGCAACTCTAATTATTTATTTTAAAGTTAAAATAAGCTAAATTATAGGTAGTAAAAATAGTCCAACGGTTTCGAAGATTATCCAGAACAGACAGATAGACAGATAATAATTTAAATAATTGGCCTTTTGATATAAAATCTGTATATACTATCAAATCTATTGGTTAAAAAGATATTATTTATTATATTATTATTTATCACATTACAAACAGACACTTCAATATAATTTAGTTATATATATAGAAGATATCAGGTTCAGAGTTTTGAGCTTCGGCATTTGATGTTGAGAGTTGTTGTTTGTTTAGTATAATTTCCGATACGGCTGAACTGCTATTGAGTAGACCCTTAGCAGCAATTAGAGTGCCTATCAGAGTATTGGGTAGTCCTAGTTTATCTAATCTAAGTACTCTTTCACGTAGGGGCTTAGCAGCGAGGATTAAATTTAATAGAGCTGATTTAATACCGGCAGAAATATTGTAGGGCTTAAGTAATAATAATATTATTAAAATGATAAAAAAACATTTAATTAAAAATAATATTTGCAGCGACGAGACTTATTTTTTGCAGAATCATATGTTCACGAAAAAAATTGTTCCATTTCTTAGATATTCAGTCCTTGTCTAAAAAAATATCACGAAATCTTAATTTAATATAAAGTTATTAGAATTACATTTGTCCGATTTTAACTCTCGTCTGTTAATTTTAAAAATGACTGATTAGTTTGAAAGGAAGTTCATTGTGGTATGTTGTATTGACATTATTTTGAAAAGTTCTTTATCTATTCGTAAAGGTTTTATTAACATTGGTTCGGCCGCATCGTAGATACTTCACAAACAAGAAGATATTAAATCGTACGTATATTAACTGTGATTTGATTAAATATACATCTATAAATATAAATATACATAGGTTTCAATTTTATGTGAACAGGAAAATCCAGTCTATTTCCAATACGAATATTGTCGTTTCATTTGACGGCATCCTATCTCATCACTGCCATTTCCCTACGTCACTTTACGCCCTTCATAGTTGAAAGGAAATCAGTTTCCACGTAAGTCTGATTGAGGAAGGCACGTCTTACCTATAACACTATAAAATGAACGTTTCATTTATTCATATTTGTATTTCTGTAATTATAACAAATACTAGTTATGTTGACAAATCCATACACGTTTTTTTATTGTTTATTGTGAGAAGTAACCGAGTTATAGCAAAATAGATAGTGTGTTAAACATTCAGGTTTATATAAAAATCACTGACCCGTGCAACTTCGTCCGCACCAAATCCGTTATTACCGGTTTCAATTGTATTTTTAAAGGTAAAAAATCTTAAACAATCTAAAACTCGATTGCAGCGACATCTACCGCTTTGAATTGAGAATCCAAACTATCCAGGGACTCATTCAAACATATACCCAGTTGGTTTGTGAAAAATCTTTTAAAATAAGCATATAACCCTTTCGCAGCATCACCTACCGGGCTCAGTTAAGATAAAAACTACTCTACATATATTGTTGATAAATTACTTCCCATTACCCCTTGGATTGCTCCTGTGCCAATGACCTTCTCGCCCGTTCACTATTCGCGTATAACCAGCGGCAGCGACAACGCAATAATTTTACTGGCTTATAGTTTACATTTCACATTATCTTCTGCCTAACTTCGTCAATTAACATACTGTAGAAACTAAACTTTATCTACATTAAATTTCCATTTTGATTTGGTTGTTTCTTTTATAAGAATTTGTAAAGTATACGTGAAATCCGCATCCAAACTTAATTTTGTCAAATTTATTTTACTTTTGACACATAAACCATCTTTTTGAATGAGATATTGAACTATTGATAATGAGATATTGAGTATATGGTGTCGGGGAATTTTTTTTAATATTTTATTTCAAACTGTCCAAGCAGCGCACGCCATATCATAGAATTTTTGCCGATTTCAATCGCATTTATTGTGTTTAATTATTAAAAATATATACTTGCCAAAATAAAAATTATCTATAGTACTGAGTGATAATATACCTTTCTAACAGTGAAAGAGTTTTCAAAATCGGATCCGTAGTACCAAGGATTCCTCGAAAACAAAACTTTACCTCACTTTATAGTACTAGTATAAATATAACTTAGTATGGTAATTGCAAACACCCCAAGTAATTATTTTAATCATAGTTTCGCAAACCTGAATCCAACTACTTCAAGAAACAATATTCAGAAAACTAATTTTATCAAATATCGAAACAACACGTGTACTGACGTACTGACAGAACTCTAATTAAGATTCATCTTCTATAATGCAATATAACTATTCTAGGTTTATGTTTTAGGAAAAATTCTTGTCACCTTAGTTTAGCAAACATTTTTTTTAAATAAAATAAAATAATTAATGTAACAAAATATAAGTGACAGTTTCGTTTACACATATTTTTCAATTTTGTCGACACAGGATAATATCGAAGTGAACTTTCTTTAGAATCGTTGTGCTTTGAAAATCAATGGAAAGAAAATGCTTCACAATAAAGAGACAAACACATACACCAATAGAATTTAGCCTACTTATTAAATTTTATATTTCTAATTCAATTGATTGATAATATACATAGAAACATGCATAGAAACATATGATAACAACAAGACATGGATAGAAACGTCATGTTGCCGTAGCTCAATTATAATATACTGTACATTGTACGGACCGACGAAGGCGTCGGTTAGGAACCCAATGGTATTTTTTTTTGTTATTTGTTTATTTTTGAGAAGCATGGGGAGATGAAATGTAGCTTACGTTTTTAGCTAATCTGCCTGTTATATATAGCACAAAGAAAATTTACCAAAATCCTTCAAGAATTTCATTAACTACAAATTTTTGACTTTCGTCCGTTATCCTCGACAATCCCTTGCGTTTTATGAGACGAAAAGTTTCCTAGATATAACTTTATAATATTAGTTATCACTGTGTCAAGTTTCGTCAAAATTGATTCAATACTTTCAGAGTGTTCACAGGGACAGACAGACAGATAGACAAAAATTGTAAAAGGATTATATTTGGCTTCTATATCGATAACAAAGTCTACTCCAATTATAACTTTCAAAAAATATTAAATATACAGATTTGGCCTAGTTTCAGTTTTATTATATTTATCTATAGACAAAGATCTGTATATATACAGGATCAAAATGAAATATAATTAATATGAATTATTTTATTTTCACGTGATTCTAACATAATTTTACAACAATTCCTAGACAACGCTATATTTATTGGTTTAATCTTTCAAAGCATTACAAGGAAGAACAAATTTATTTAAATTAAATCATTGCTTATTTCTTAGGCCTATTTCGAATTATCATTTCCATGGATTTAGCTTTATCATATATATTAATACGTGAAGCTAAAAGTTTGTACCCCTTTTTAAGGGAATTGGATGAACGGATGAACGTGAAATTTTGCATAGTTAAAGCTTATATGGAGGAGAAATGCAGAAAGCTATTTCTTTAATATAAAATGCATTACAAGCATATTAAATTAATTAAAATATACATTACTCACACTACTGCTCAAATTTTACACAACATATACACACATATAAATGGAAAAGTCATTTGACATCCGTCAAAATGTCCGTTACTCTTACGTTCCAATATTTTACCTTTTCAATATTTTCAACATAACTAACATTGCATGCCTTACATGCCCTTTTAAATCAACTGGTCAAATTGTAGGTTAATTGTATAATAATATAATATGTAAATTCATAATTTAAATAATTATCTTTAGTAAATTTATGGAACCGCTGAAGTAATGATTATTCTATTTGGTCTCATTGAATATCAAAAATGTTAGGTGACAAGACTGCTTTCACTTCATGTTGTCATAAGAGTAAAGCAATATTACCAAAGTCAAAGTCAATTTATTTAGTATGTTTATGTTTAGTATTTTTTTGTGGTGAATTCACTTGAAATGATGATTCAATAAAAAAAATGAGCCAAAAATACTTTGTAAAATCAAAATAAGAAAATTTGTTTGCTCATGAAAGTAATCCATGACTTAGATCTCCGCGGTTACAATGATGCAGTTCAACTTGATGTAGCAATTATATTTATTACAGTTGATGATAAATTTTGAACAAAAAGGAATTCATTTTCAAAAGTTAATGGTAGTATTAAAAACTTCTTTCTTTGGATTCATTATTTGATTCTATTGTGTATCCATTACTTTTCGAAACGATGATACTGGGTGTATCACTATTCCTTATAATGTACAAACTACATTTAATTCAATATCACCCAGAAATATCACCTACCCATGATATCGTGTAAAATTAATTGATAATTGTGTCATGAGTTGTGATAAATTTCTTTATTTTCGTAGTGTTATCTTTACTTAGAATTTGAGAGCTTTACCACCTTGTGTAACCGCCTGTTTTTGTTTCAAATTTATAATTAATTTCAATTTTCATTTAGACATAGATTTTTTTTATGTTTATACAATTTAAAAAAAATGGCAAAAAACTGAGTAGCCATGATGAAAACCTTTGATAATAGAAGTATACTCTTTGACAAAAGAACCCGAATAAAGTTGAAACTTTAAATAATCAATGAACTATGGTCGAATGTCGACCACTGGGCGCACACTAGTTCTTATAATAATATCTCAATTATGTTTTCTGTTAGTTTAAAATTAATATATTCATTATATGCGTTTTAATATAGTTTTTATGGTTGTAATACTGTTAGGAATGGGTCTGTCATTAAAATAAAAATATGTTATTTTATTAACAGTTCACACATAGAAGTAAACATATTGTTTGTTAAGTTTTAAATGGTTTGCGTTAAAAGACGAATAATAACACAATATGAGCAAAGTTATTTGCTTGGTTTATCTTGATTAAAATCTTTCATGACTTTGACTACGGCTCTTTTCCTATTAATAAAAATAAACGGAGGCAATGAGATTATTCATGATATAGTTTTTATATTGAGAATTTATAATGAATTTGTCTGATACTTAGTATTTTTTTTTTTTATATCATAGTAGGCAAACGAACAGGTGGGTCACCTGATGTAAGTGATCACCACCGTCCATAGACACCCGCAACACCAGGGGAGTCGCAAGTGCGTTGCCAGCCTGTGTAGGGAGGGGGGGAGGAAGGGAAGGGGAAAGTGGAAGGGGAAAGTGGAAGGGGAAAGTGGAAGGGGAGGGGAGGTGGGTGTCCGGCGCTCTCACTGACCGAACGAAACACAACAATGCAAGCACTGTCACTTCACGTCGGTTTTCTGTGATAGCTTAGATAGAAACCAGTAATAGCTTCAGCGTGGCTCTACCACCTACAATTGAATATAATAACTATATTCTATAAACAGCTTTTTTTGAATATATTATATTTTTTAAAATACAAGGTTTTGAATTCGATTGAACTTAAAATTCGTTATTGAACTACTAGTCCCTTATTCTGAAGTTCTCTGGAAAGTATCGGATAATGTCTAAAACTATTTTAATTTATTATTCTCTCAATTGATTGTATGATGAATAGGTTTTTTTAAATTTTGCTACAAAATTTCGACCTTGGATTGTATTGCATTGTGATTTGGTTGAAATTAAAATGTCTAGTATAAGATGGACAAATATTTCTGAGTTGGAATTAGTTCATTTTTTTAAAACTAAGAATAATAATTAATTGAGGCTCGCTATCGAATGAGACTGTTAGAACAAGTTACTCGGCTTTAAAATTCGGTATAGCAAACGTCTAATTTATTAGGTTAAATGGCTGAGTATTTTTTTGAATACTATACATTCTTCTTTCTAGATACATTTAAAGTGTGAGCAACTGAATGCTAACGGTAGTACCACCCTGCACCTCGGAGTACAAAATCAGCTTACAAAAGGTGAAGCCACGTCAAATCGTCGTTATTGATTTTAATAGACCTATTTAAATGTGATTTTCTAAGTAATGTTGTATATATGAAATTCCACGCGAACGTAGCCGCGGGCACAGCTAGTATACAAAGTGTGATATAAGATACGAGTTGAAAAGTTCTTCAACATAATTGTTATTTATTTTACAACAAAATATTTGATAATCCTCGGAAGTAAATAAAGCTGAGTTTATTGAAGATACTCCAAGTTCTATAAACTTTTGGACTACTTAATGAACTTATTAAAATGTTTAATTATCATCGCCCTTCTCGTCAGAACCTTGGAGTGATATTAAAATTTTATATTTGCTTATATTTAGTTTGATCGTTTTATATCAAACTAGTGGTCGCCTAGTGGTCGAGATTCGACCATAATTCATGTTGACATTCAATAAGACCAAAGAGAATAATAATTATTTCAGTGGTTTCATAAATTTACTAAAGAGTAATTGTTTATCAATTAATTATTCATATATATTATGAATTGACATGTTATCTATATATATATAAGAGATTCCCACCTATATATTGACTCATCACGATATCTCTGGAACCAAAGGCATAGAGACTTGAAATATGGTAGGAATATTCCTTTCGCCGAGTAGAGGTCAGCTAAGAACGGATTTTACGAAATTCCACCCACAAGGGGGTAATCAGGGCGGGACAACGTCAGCCGGGCCCGCTAGTATTATTATAAAATTAACCTACAATTTTACCAGCTAATTTCAAAGGGCGTGTAAGATATGGAACGTAAGTCGTGTTAAAATATTGAATATAGGATGAAGAAAGGTGTCGGTGGAGAGATGGAGTGGAATGCTGTCGTGGCTTTTTGAGAAAGCGTCATAGCGCAAAAAGAGGATGCGGAGAAAAAGATAGGGAGGGAGCCGCCAATGCCCCCGCTACCCGGCGTGGGAGATCAGGCAGCAGAACTAGATGAAGGGGTGGCAACTTTCATCTTATGCCAGCCTAACTAAACTCCAGGTGACAGAGGCGGTGGCGTCTGTTGCCACAGAAAAGAGTTCCCGTGACGGTAAAGCACGACTAGCCGCAGCTTCAAGATGAAGCAGGAGAGAGAGAAATCCTCTCCCTCGAGACGAGGGTCCCCGTTCGACCTCCTACGGGCGACACAAGCGCGCGACCAGGGCATCGAACACAGGACATGCACACACAGCACAGGACACACCATAGGACAAAGGCGGCACAGGGGTTTTTAGTCGGTAGGAGTCCGACATAACCCTCACGCTGTCTCTCGGCAGTGTGAGGATATCCCATGTAAGATTTCCCCCTGTTTAAAAAGATGAAAAAAGGTAACTGGAACGTAAGAGTAAAATGACTCATGGCGAAACGTCTTTTTCATTTACATGTGTGTATATGTTGTGTGTCATTTAAGCAGTAGTGTGCGTAATGTTTATTTTAATTAATTTAATATATTTCTTTTATATTAAAAAAATATTTTGTGCACTTCTCCTCCATATACATTTTAACTGTGCTAAGTTTACGCTTCACGTATTAATATATAGATTTAAGTGTTATGTTTGTGACTTATGAGTTTTTAGACAAATCATTTTTCTTTTATATTCGAATAGCCGACCCGTGCCTACTTCGTTGGGCGGTAATAGGCATTATCAAGCTACTACTTTTCTCTAGAACTCAATCATATATATCTCATAATTAAAGCAGCGTTCGTAAGAAACGTTTTCGTTCGACCATTTTTCTCCAACTTCCCAGATATTACCCCATACAACCTCACAAACTTTACCTCTTTATAATATTAGTATAGATTATAGATAATAAAATTAGTTAATAGCTTCTGCCCGCGACTTCGCACGCGTGGAATAGTTATTTTGGTCTAAGACGCATCGGAAGCTCTCAAAAGGAAAAAATACTCCGATTTTAAAACATTTTTCATTGTTTCTCCGCCCTTATTGGTGTTAGCGTGATGATATGTAGTCTATGACACTCATAAATAACGTGGCTTTCTATTGGTAAAAAAATTTTCAAAATCGGTTTAGTAGTTCTTGTGATTACCCCCTACAACGTCACAAACTCACAAAGTTTACCTCTTTATAATGTTAGTATATAGATTATAGCCCCTGCCCGCGACTTCGCCCGCGTAGTAATAGTTACTACTCTGGGCTAACGATGACACACAGCAGAAGCTCTCAAAAAAAAACATCTCGATTTTGAAACATTCTTCATCTGTGATCCGCTCCTATTGACCTTAGCGTGATGATATATAGCCTATAACCATTCTCGATAAATGAGCTATATAACACTGAAAGAATTATTCAAATCGGACCAGTAGTTCCTGAGATTATCCCTTACAACGCCACAACGTCACAACGTCACAAACTCATCAAACTCACAAACCCACAGCGTCACAAACTTTACCTCTTTATAATATTAGTATAGATAATAATTATAAGTAATATGTATTAGCTCTCGATGCCCCTAATGGGGTAAACTGAATGTATTTTATCTTTTCCTTGGAAATAGCATTGTTATACTGGGATTCATATGTCCGTTCGTACATCAGCACAGGTTGCGATTCAGTCACACAATTTCTTATCGACCCTTATTTCTATTTCTGTGAGCATTTGTTCTATATATCTTTTAATATATATACATAACTAATATTAAAATATCACGATATACGTTAAACTTTGATATCTCTCATTATAATTATGGTTTCTTTTTAAATTTAATTTCGGTTAAAATGACGTAAACGACGATTTACTTCTATATCGTTTACAAATCTTTATGTAATTTTTAGGGACTATTTAGGGACATTTGAACATGGAAAATAATCACACAATATCTATTTTGTATTTATTTAATTATTTATTACAGGTCACAGTAATTATATAATACTACATACGCGTGGAACTGAAAACTAAGGTGACATATTTGTATTTATACTCAAATCAATCTTCTTCTATACATATAATAAGAAAGAAATATCTGTCTGCCTATCTGTCTGTTTGTATGTAGACGCATCACTGCTAAAGTACTGGGTTCACTATAAAACTAGAAAATCATAAAGCATATCCTCAAGTGTAGCTTAGTCTTTGTTTCATTAAAATTAGTCGTATCTATCAAAAGTTATTGTAATTTGAATGACGGCTCGAGTTAAGTACGCGAGAAGAGTAGTAATCTATACTAATATTGTAAATCTGAAGAGTTTGTTTGATTGAACGCGCTAATCTCAAGAACTACTGGTCCGATTAGAAAAAAAATCTTCAGTGTTAGACAGCTTATTTATCGAGAAAGGAAGGCTATAGGATATATACCGTCACGCTAAGACCAATAGGAGCCGAGCACCAATGAAGAATGTTTCAAGATCGGGTTTTTTTAACGTTAGCCCAAAGTAACTATTCAACGCGGACGAAGTCTTATATAAATAGAATGATAAAGTTCTACCGTTGTGTGAGCTGATTTCGATCATATTTTTTTTGTTTCACTTTTTAGACCCTTGGTTCTTATATAATAAAAAGAATATTACGATATCTTCACTTAATATAGAGTCGTAAATGTTTTAAAAAACCACGATTTTCAATAAGTACTAAGCGTTCATTGAAGTGTGTTTTCCTTCCGTGGAAAAGTGGAGCAAGCGGTGTTGTGATAATGGTTTCTCTTCTATACATAAAATATACCAGGTGAAAGGTTAAATACTCGCAGTATTCAAGGATATAATATTTCATGATCACATTTAATATATAAAATAATAATATATATATCAAAACAAATATTAATAAAGGATAAAGAAAACGTAAGTTAAAGTCCGTTCTAAGATTTTCAAAAGTATAAACACGAACATAATATACTTAAGTGCCATGACCGATGCCGAAAGCTGTAACCCGAAATAAAACCGGAGTTAATAACCTTCGAAAATAAAACGGACAATAAACCTTTTTATTATGTTCATGTCGTTCCCACGTTCACTTCCAAGTAAAAGTGAAATCACCTGACGGTACGGACGGACGCGTTGTGGATTGCGTATAGTTTTTATAAATAACCAGGTCAAATATTGAGCACTTAATTTTATTGATTTAGGCCGTGAATCGAGTGCTGAATATCCTCCATCGATATTGCTACTGTCTAAACTTTCAGCCCGTACTGTTGAGTTAATAAACAACGCAGACGAAGTCACGCCTATCAGTTAGTTATACATATATATCACTTCACACCTAATTTAAGACTCTGATATTATGACATTAATCTATGAACTTATCTTTAAAACCCTTTTATCAATATTACATTTGTTAAATATAATCGTTCATACTTGTTTGACTCGATTTATATGCTTTACAACGCATATTAAGTTTAGTTTTTTCCTTTTTCTCTCACAATGTAAGATTTTTTATCGAATGACTCCTTTGTTCTCACTATTTCTGTTCATTTCCTAGAGCTTCATATTTCTATAATATTTTCATATTATTGACTTAATGTTATGTTATCTATAAACTTCTATTGGACGCTTCTGTTTACACTTCCAAAATAATTCGATAAAATTATATTATCGTTTTCATTGACAGCGCACTACATTTCCGTCATTTTCATTAATTGTTCAATATTACTGTACAAAATATCTCCAATTAACTCAATTCCTCGGAGTGGAAACATAATTGACAGACCTCAGTTCTGATTGCAGTCCTATACCTACATAATGAAACTATATATGGTTTAGTTAGTAACGAATATTAGCTGAACTCTTTCGTATCATAAAAAAAATTGGCTGTTTGTAAAGTCGATTTACGGACTATAATTCTACGTGATAACGTCATAAGAAAAGATTGATATGTGTCACAAGCCGAACGCTCAGGAACGCAGGCGGAACGTGACAATAAGTCATGCTTTTTCGTACGTGCAGCCGGCGTTTATCGATGTATAAGACGATATCTCGTCAAAAGTGTGTATGTTAGACACAGGTTGATCCCAGACAGGTAGTGAGCCGAACCGAATTACTATATCTGATATACGGGAATTTGAAATACAAGACATAATGTATATTGTTATTTCAATAATTGATCGTTTCTAGTTGAATATCCTTTTAAGGTACTCGTTACACAATCAGTTTCAATATGTGGTGATCAAAAACCAATTAAGTTAATTGAACAACACAGCGTAAAATAAATATAACAGTTATGCATATATTGATTTCGTCTCACTTTGATTGTGAATATTGCGAATAATAACGCGAATGTAAAATGAAGATTTAAGTTCGATATAGTTATTCTGATACAAATATCATTGATAACGAGGTATTATACAAGTTAATACTTATTTGCCTTTCATTAAAATTGAAATGAATTTGATTGGTGATGATATTACAGTAGTGAGAAATTTGCATTGTACAAGACATTTACACGCCCACAAATCATATGAAGACAACTGAATAGCTATATAAATGTATACATATAAACTTTATTGGAATATACCAATCTCAATGTCGACGTGTTACATTGAACTGAATACCGTTACGCCTCTTTCCACGCTATACACGTAATAAAATATTTATTTTTATAAATAACATATGTATTTAAAAAAAGAATTCCTCCGCGCGGAAGAAGTGAAACTTCGTAACGTAGAAATGAAAATAGGAAGGGGTAGACATTGATTTTTAGTGAAATCATATTGTTTCTTTAAGACAAACTTTATTAACATTGCTTACAATTCACAATTGATCGCATCTTTTAATTATCATTTTCGAGTTGAGAAATATCCAAATCTATAACTTTTCCAATGGGATTATGATAACTAAAGTAAGATACGAAATGTTTGATTATTTTTCTCGCCCTGTCTCTTTCTATTCCCCCTCCCCAGGAGCGTTAAACGTTTAACGCAACAGTGCTTTCATACACCCTCCATGATAGCGTTAAACGTTTAACGCAACCTTGTTGGATGTCACATAAGAAGTCTCACTTCAAAAAAAAAAAAGAGGCAGTCATAAAGACTACGGAGAGAAGTGAAAACTAAAAACAATGGAAATGTGATCTCTTTTGAATTTTTAAATTATTTATAGTTTGATTAATTTCAATTTCATAATTTGTAAATTGAAATTATTATCATTAGTCGCTTTTTCACATCTATTCGTACTCTGAATAATAATTATATACTTTTTTAGACAATTTATTAATTCACGAAACATATGATAGGTTGTACAATCTCAGTACAAAATATCAATATTAGATATACGCAGGCTCTTATACTATGCGTCGTTAGTCGGACGCGAAATTATAAATTTATCTCCTGCAAAAAAAATACCGTTCAATGCGCCTAAAGAACTTTTATAACGTAGACTGCAATGTCCAATTATAGAGCACAAAGTGTTATCCAGAATTACAAAATTCTGTAAAAATATACTCTATAAACTCGTATATAGATAGATATAAGGCGCACCCGTAACGCGTCAACTCACAGAACATGCATACACTGAAACCTTATCGCTTATATCGTAATCAAACAAACAAGTTCTAAAAATAGCATGAGTCGAAACTTTCCCTTTCTTGAAGCGTTACTCGTATTGGTCTGTCATAATTCAGTTTTTTATTCTACTCTGGAAATACTGTCCCCTCGCTTCTTTTGAACATGATATATAAGAAATTAACATTGCGACAGATGATTGTCCAATCTTGGACATTAATATAAAACATAATACCACCGTAAGATATGAGTACACCTTTATTAGTGAGTTTGTTCCATTTCTGTGTTTGTATTTGTGTATAAATGTAAACAGCAATTATATAATTTTTTATTGCATTCTTTTTTATTGCAGACTCACGGGTGTAGCAATAACTTAATATATTTGACAAGTTTTTTCATTTATATGTCCAAATATATCCTGTCCGTATATTTTTGCAATGTTTCCTATTCCTATTACATTTCCATTATTGTACACAGAATTTACTTTTTGATGTAAATACACTATAGTTGTATAACATAAGGTTTAATAACCTTTTATATGTTACTAGCGGGCCCGGCGGACGTTGTTCCGCTCTGATAATAAAGAAAACCTTGATAAGTTATATACTTAAGCCTTCGTCATGAATCACTTTATCTACTGGTGAAAACCGCATGAAAATCTGTTCAATAGTTCTTGAGTTTGTCGCGAACAAACAGACAGACAGACGTGGCAGAGGAGTTTGTTTTATAATATGCAGTGATATCATATTAAAAATATCTTTGTATCTTACGTTCAGGATTTCTAAGAAGCTTCTACAGTCAATTATGCTGATAATATTTCTAGAACGCTTCCGATAATATGAGAAATATTTTAATATTCAAATGATATTTGCACACATTTACACTTCCTACCGATTTATTCGTACTTGTTTGTGTCATTGTGTTAAATTATGATAAAGTCATTAAATTAGGATTTCCAATTCGATTATTTAATATTTTCTAATAATATAATTGCATTTATGTATATTGGTTTTTGTGACATTGATAAACTACAAGACCGATTGATCGATTACCACTATAGCACACCTATGAGTTTCCCTATATGAAAAGCTCTTATGTTATCTATTTGATTATAACAATTACAATTGTTAAATTACATCGTATAACCTATCGCCTTGCAAATGAACAAGTACAGATGACACTGGGCTGCAAAAAAAAAATATTTTTACCTCCTGATTGTTTTCATGCATGATAACATTATAGTTGGTGCTCTAAACACGGAATTTAACATGCATATAAATACAGCACATAGATTTTAAATACAATGCCCATTTCATTAAAAAACGTATTATCAAAGTAGAAACAATTACAAGAAAGTGAAGAAAGACTACGGTCTAAGTTCTACAGCGAAAAATGCTAATTTTACAGTCACAAGTTATAGAAATACCAGTATATTTATCTCATTAAGGTAATATAATTCAAGTTATTTTGTAGTTTTTTTCTTTTCATAGTTTGCATGGAAGTTTCTCGGCGAATAGACCAACAAAAGTCAGCAAGCATTGCTGCTGACTATTTTCCACTGTAGCGTCTTTAAATATGCATAATATCCTTAGGAAACCTTTCACCATGCTCATCTGATACGACAAAGAGATTTTCCGAAAAATCTACATGCGAGTCAAAAAAATTAATTATGAGTGAAATATTGCGTCCTAAAGCTTTATAAGCAGAAAAAAGCTCTCGAATGTTTTGTCGGTAGTTGTAAGCTTTTGTATTAGGTACCAAGAGAATTATCACACACTTTTACAAAAGCCACCAAAGCTTTTTTCAGCTTTGTTCAACTTCGAATTGAAAACGTTATCTGTCATAGCTCTCTAAGAATAGTCTGTAGAATTCTTACAAGCGCGCGGCATCTCAGAACCTAAAAATGAATGGAATTCAATAAAAAAATCTATTTTATATTTATTATGTCTGTTCATAGAAAAATGGATAACCTACACATAAACTACTTTAAAAAAAATTACATATAGTATGAATTTTGTGCAAAACTCACTAAAGTATTTGATATAGAACGTAAACTATTAAAAGACAAGTTTTCAACTAACTGTTGTAAAGTCACAGTAAATACTGTGCAGGCTCATATGTACTTCCATAGAAATCACTTTCCGTACTTTCCTTCCTTCTCTTACGACAAAAACCTATTTCGTATGTATATATACCACGTGAATGCATAAAACGAATAAGGAAAAACTCAATTTATGATATTTAAAAAAAAACCATATCGAAAAATCTAGACGTGATAGAAAAAATCGGCTATCGGGAACAGATTCAGAGCATCAAAATCTTCATATTTATGACATAATTTTTTGAAGGAGGATTTTGTTGCAGACCAGTGTAATTTATAGCGAATAATATTTTCATTTTTAGCCGACTTTAAGGAGAAAGTTGTCATATATGGTTGTATATATATAATGTTTCTTGGCTTAGAACGTCGTCATTTATAAAACCGTTTTGGAAATATTTCATTTTTTTGGAAACAGGATATATCATCAGGTAACCACTATTTTATTTCATCGGTCCAAAGGTTCAGACCTTTGGTTTTAAAGAGACACCAGGGAACCCCTCAAAATCCAATAGGAAATGTATAGTGATTCAGGTATTGATAAATATATACTATACCAAGTTTAGATAGGTACCTAACTATGATCAAGGTGCTGGTGAATTTTTTAGAGTATTTTTTTCGAGTTGGTTTTATTTATTTTATGATAAGGTATTTATTGTATAACTCAAATATGTGAACAAATAATAATAAACGGAGCCGTGGTCATAGTTGAGTAACATAATAGATATTTAATATACAATCATCTTTCATCTAATCATGGATACAATGGAATAACAACTATTACATTTTAACGCACCTCAATACAATCAATAGATAATTCAACAACGTTTTTCATTCCACAAATGAAATTAAATCGACACTTTACACAAACCTCATGCATATTAAAATATAAATGAAGATTAAAATGATAAATTGCATTGAAACATATTCTCTTTAGCTCG
The DNA here is from genome assembly GCA_036509395.1 of Antheraea yamamai. Classification (NCBI taxonomy): domain Eukaryota; kingdom Metazoa; phylum Arthropoda; class Insecta; order Lepidoptera; family Saturniidae; genus Antheraea; species Antheraea yamamai. Next base: position 20,418,414 of record AP028424.1, read on the forward strand.
CTTCGTCTAGTTAGATTCTATTTACCCTGAGATGAAATGAAGTTAATTTCTCTGTTTACCGCACTTTGCAAACATCGTAACTTATGATCTCCCGTAAGACTTCTGAATAACGATATAGTTGTTAAACAGAGTCCATACCAATTTTCTGTTTTCCTTGCAAAGCCGACGATCGGCTTTATTTACGTTTCGAAATTACTTGTCAAAGCGAATATTTGGCTCAATCAAGTCAAATCAATATGGATGATATATGCAAGTTCAATTTTAATGATAAGTTTGACTTTAACAAAATCAGTATATTTTTCATGAATACTTCTTTAATACCGTTTCGATTTGAAACTCTACGAAACAAAAGAGCGCCGAATAATATGTGACAAACATATACATCTATAGGTTTTAACGTGCGAGTGAATGAGATAGAACACGTTATACAGTGTTTCTCATACCTATTCGCGGTTCCTCGATACGTTTGTGTGTGTATCTGGGTATTCACGTGTATCATTTATATGGATATAAATACTATTATTTTTTGAAAGTTTCACTTTTAATGCGTGTAAACTACACATATGTTTGTAAATGTATCACAACAAAGCACGGCCGTAGCTAGAGGGGAGCATTGTGGGGCAATGCCCTACCTTCAAAATACCAAAAACAAAGATAAATCATTATAATTAAATTGTTTGTTCATAGTTTGAGAAAAAAAATATAGCGATAGGTATCTAAACTTTTCCGAACATACCACAGTTTGTGACATTCGAGGGTAGATCAATTAAAATTATAATTTTTTTACTATCGCCCTACCTGTAACCAATGCTGCCCTTCCTCAAATTCGACTCTAGCTACAGCCCTCCACTAAAGTGACCACGCTGTACCTGATAGTAAGCAAAATGCAATAAAAAAGGAACAACGGTAACCACCGAGCGATTTACAGTCAATTGATAGTCGTCACTATCATGATGGCCTGGATGTTCTCGGTAGCTGATCATAGACTAGCTAATCTCGAAACACGACAAGAGTCACTGTGAGGGATTTATTACCGTATGCATGGTGGCGTAGTCCAGTTTATAGCGTATTCAGCCACTACGTCGATCGACTAAGGTCGATCCAATCCATCCAAGCCAATCCATGGGACTTAGTCGCAGCTGTGGTGAATGAAAACACCGTTATGAACCATAGCATGGTGTTAGGTTAGGTTTTCTAAGCCCAGCTGGCTAGCTACCACCCTCAAGTTGAAATTCTGTCGCCAGGCATGTATTCGTATATTCCGGCAACTCGAGACTCAGCCCCCCTCTAAGTTTAAAAAAATAGCTCTCGTGGCCACTAGCGATAGATAGCTTGTCTCATAGTGGTCACATTTGGTTTTGGATTGTTTCTTTTTTTTATATCATAGCAGGCAAACGAACAGGTGGGTCACTTGATGTTAAGTGATCACCACCATCCATAGACACTAACAACACCAGGGGAGTCGAAAGTGCGTTGCCAGGTTGTGTTTTGGGGAAAGGGAAGGAGAGGGACAGGGAAGGGAGGGGAGTGGAGGTGGGCCTCCGGCGCTCTCACTGATCGATCGAAACGCAACAATGCAAGCACTGTTACTTCACGTCGGTTTTCTATAAGAGGGTGGTACTACCCCGGGCGAGCCGACCCATTCATGCTGAAACCAGTAATAGCTTCAGCGTGGCTCTACCACCTACTAAATTAATAGGATATATTAAAAATAAATTGTACTATATGTACCACCATGCATAGTGAAGTTACTTTCAAAATCAAAAATGCTTTACTTAATGTAAGTGGTAAGCAGGCGCTTATACACGTCAAAATTACTGGCGGTTGGGAAAACGTTCCAGACATGGGAAGAATCGACTAGAAAGTCGATCTCGTTTATTCTTTCATCCTATAAATATACATAGATAGCTACATTCGTTTTTGGTTGATGCATAGAGAGGGGTATCATTATCAGACGTCACCATCGTTCACATAATGATCCACTCTATAACCTTTATCATGTTACAATAATAAAAATACCGCTGTATTACCGAATATGCATTAGGTAATTGCGGAACGCGACATGCCTAAGCATACCATAATGTTGGGTCTTCCATCTAGTGTATGATTATTGCGATCCAATTGAATACAATTGTCATGTTAAAAAATATATCATTACTAATGCTTACTTAATATTATATATACAAATTAGCGGGCACGTCAGACGTTGTCCCGCCCTGATTATAAAAAAATCCTTAACAAATTATACACCAAAACGTTCCTCATGAATCACTGTACCTACTAGTGAAAACCGCATGAAAATCCGTTCAGTAGTTTTTGAGTTTATCGCGAACAGACAGACGCGGTAGGGGACTTTGTTTTATACTATGTAATGATGATATGAATTTGATACACTTAACAACTGAACCGATCGTCATGAAAATTTTGCTTACATATTTTCAGGAGTACATGAAACGATCCTGAATCCTGAAATAATTGGAAAACCTGAAAATCCTGAAGCCGCGAGCAAAAGCTAGTATGTTAATTTATTCTATTTCGTATTTCTAGGTAGTTCTATTGTAGTAAAGTCTTTTGTCATTTCAAAGTAAAACGTCAGATTTATAAAGATCTGATATTGTACAGGCTGTGTACCTGCTAACCGGAGAGAAATGCAACGTCATTTCCGTTGGGACCAATACAAATAAGGAAGTCTTCGTTGCGAACAAATCTCATTAGAAATGTACATTTGTGTGCGCTATCTGTGAATTTTTAGTATTATTTACAACTAGCTGTGCCCACGATTCGGCTCGTATTCATTGGATGGTAACTATGCTCATTTCATCTTCGATTCTTATAGCTTATCAATTGAGAAGTGGTTTATGAATATCTGTACGGTATATAAACAAAACAACTAGGCCTTTTTAAATAAAATACTATTTAAAACATTTTCTTTTTAAATTAAGAATCTATCACAGCATTTGTAACAAAAAATACGCGTAGAGACAAAACTGTAGAGATATTGGTATTAATATATAAGTCTGTATCTTACGATATAGATAAAATATGGATAAAATTATTTGTCAGTACTGGTTTTTTTTAAATACTTTAGCTCGCTTTCATATTTATCGAAACAAATTCAGCTTTATCCTATTGAAAGTTACTGAATTAACTTGTTATGTAAAACGAGGATAACAAATAAAAATATAAAAATAAGTGCCGACTATGACATTATCTAAACGGTTTAATTATCACGATGTTCTAAATATTTATTTATCAAAAGTTTACTAATCAGGGGATACTTTGCAGGCCTTATATGCTAGCTGTTTGTCCTAAGTGAAATGTCTTAAAGTTCTAAGTGAACTTTGGTCAACGGGATTACGGCTACGATTCACTTACAGTTAGTAGTCACTGTGACTCTGGAAAGCAGATATCACAGTTCTGCGATAATGTTCATCATTGGAAAACTGCGTTATTTTTGCTAGAATAGTATAAAATAAAGTTATAAATAGATTTTATTAATTCCTTTTAAACTTGTATTTAAGTATTCTTATCATAACAGTTACCGGTAAATCAGTACTCGATAGAGAAGAACGAGAAAAAAGGATTAGACATTCTGAATTGGGCGGTAGCGGAAAGAAAATAATTCTAAGCAAACCTGACAGTAATGCAAAAGCTTGTTCCTTCATTAGTAACGCACCCAGTGGGAATGCTATTAAAATTAGCAAACCACTAAATAAAACTTTTCACCATTCAACAACATAATACGATAACGAAACGTAAATATTGTGGAAATTACTCACAAATAGGTAAATTAATCTATGGTTAAGCAAAGAAAGTAATAAAACTGAAAAGGAGAAGTTTAGCTTTTAATTGTTTCAATCCTTATATTAAATACTCAATTGAATACCTAATATTTATAGAAAGTTTGAAATCATGCTTTGGCTTCTCAACTCTATGAAATGCTAAGTATATAAGTAAGTAGTATGAACATTATATATATGACAAAGGAAGAAATGCAAACTAAGTTACGTAGCAGAGTACGGATGAAAAGACAGAATATAAAAATATATAGATTGAATCAAAGTTTCGTTTGATAAAGTTATACTTTTAAAAATTGCTTTTAAAACATATCGATAATATTGTAAAAAACAAGAGCGAATTAAATTTAAATGGATGTTGATAATTGCTCCGTGCGTGTGTCGAACACTTTACATGTAAGCCACACGGACTGGATCGAGACCTTTGAAGATGCCCATACGTTTTCGCATCGCAAGTACTAATTATTTCAAAACGGAGCCGGCAAAATAGATGTGGGGCTATATTTTTTCTATACCACATTTGTCGCGAAACGTATATATTTTGTCGCATCCGAGCAACAAGACGCCAACAGTCTTTTACATAAAAACTTACACCGAATATTATAATATCGTATAGTTCTACAACAACTACAAATTATACTTAATAATCTACACAAGGTTCGCTATCGGCAACAGACCTCTTCCCAAAGCAAGCAAGGCATAATCACCACGCCAGCTCACGACATATTGATTGATTTTAAATTCCGAGAAATCTTAAATTCCGTATTCCAAATACGGCAGTACTAAATCAACACTACTAATACTATGTTATCAACACTAACGCATATACGAAAAATGTAGAGTATAAATATTTAATGTGACAGCAATGTTGTATTGGTACTTTTGACAAATTAATTAAAATATTAAATATCACGTAATAATGGTATCATCAGAAATAGCCAGTAAACTCATCACATATGCCGGTTATTACAAAAGCTGGCACAAAATTTCAATGAAAATTCAATATCGGCTATTCACGAAATATTGATATCGTAAAATACAAATAGTGTTCAGTGGACCGTAATAATAACGTGGTGCGAGTAACAAGCAAGTGTGTGCCGATAATTAAACTCGTTCAGCCTCTGAACAATTATATATGAAATTTATAGATTTATTACGTGCCTATATTGAGTTGCTTCCCTTATCGTAATCTTAGGAATTACCATATTTTTAATCTCTTATTCAACACATTTGAGCGATGTATTGTCATATTTTTAGTACTCACCCACGTTCCAGGTAATAATAGTAAGGAACTGCAAAATGTTATGCTTCCAATTACATACTAACTAATTTCGGTTTTTTATTGATCAGTCAGCAAGGATTTATTCTTTTATATGATTTATCAATCACTTCGACTTCCTTTGTTCAATGTTAGTGAAAAGTAAAATTGTTTCAGTTCTTTATAGATTTTTGCGTTTGACTCAATGATATTATAATTATATAGTTACGTCATAAGCGTTTCGATAGCGTCTTGTCAAAACTTGGCTAGTTAGCTTATTTTTTACGGCTGCCCCGTCTATCCGCCCGTATTTAAGCAACACATAACTATTTCTTTTTCACCACCGATATTGAGAATATGCCATCTTACTTCCACATTTTATCTAAGACAGTGTGGCGTTACAATAAATTATAATAATTTACATATGTGTGCGTTATCGTGCCATTTGTTTTGTCAGAATATCATGTATGTAACGTAACTTTAGTTATAATATCATTGGTTTGACCACAATCTCACCTGATGTTAAGTGATAGAGTGTGGTCTAAAATGGTAAATGCACTGTATTTTTTTACGCGCTTTAGACTCGCTGTCAAGTGCACACTTATAGGTGCCTGCTGATATCTTTTCAACCTAAGGGGTGACCAGTTTCATCACGACGATACATTTACCGTAAGCTCCAATCCGTCCTAAAGGTTCCACTGAGCTATCGTTGTTTCAGATATACACACGTATTAATTACAATAATATAAGGTACAGCATATAACGTATGACCAATAAAGTAGGATGAGAGGTTTCTTTACTATGGATATAGAAATACTAGTACTACATAGTCTAACAAGAACTAGATCGAGTATTCTACGCAGTACTTATAGAATTGTGTTAATGGAGGTCACAAAATGCTAGCGCGTCTAGCAGTAAATATGGTAGCAGTACTATTGAATATTGTAGTGTTTTGTCAAGATTTTGTTAAAATTCTAATATAATATTCATTTTGCAGTATAGAAAAATAAAAACCATTTACGATGATATCGTACAGGTGTCTTAAATTAGTGCCGTAGTCCTTCGTGAAGCTGTTAAGACCTTACTAAGTTAATAGCGTAGTAAGTTCGAAAAAAAACCTTAAATTGTAATATTAAATTTGAATTTTGATGTAATATAATAGAGCGTGGTAGTAATTACATTTTAAATTACTATCCCCATTTAAACTAATTTTGATGCCGAAGTTGGATTCTTGGATTTCGATATTTGTGTCTATTACACAGTCAGCTCCTGGACTTGAGAACGTTGCTCAGATTTTCATGAATAAATCTAGTTACTTCTACATTATTTATTTGTTTATTATAATTATGTTCTTGTGATATATTGACAGAAATTTTATATATTGTAATGGATCGTCTAATTCTTTCCAGCATTATCATGAATTTCCTGGCGTATCTTTGTAAGAATCTTATTATTCTTATTTAGGATAGCTTGTGGAGTTTATTTCAGTTAATCTGGATCGGTAGATGATACATTCAATACTGATGGTAAAAAAATTACAAGTGAAGTGTAGCCGATACGTAATTTTAACAAATCTTTAGACTTTAGAATGCAAACCTGATAACTCATTAACCTAGCTCATTCTTGGTGTTGTGGGTGGCATCCACTTTTAGAATATTCTACTCGCTTTCGCAATACCAGGATATTGTGATTATAAATAGAACACTAGACCATTCTACTTAAGGTTTTAGATATATTTTAAAACCAGGATGAAATAGTTATCCTTACATTCTTACTATAATACAATTATGTAAAAGAATACATTGTATGGTGGGTATGTATATAAAAACAACGATCACCTGAGGTTAGTTACATCATTTGAAAGTACAATTCATATAAATTGAGACAACATAAATGATTTATATGCATTATTAAAAACACGACCTCTTATAAACATGACATAACCGGAAATTTTACATATTATGTAACTCGTGCATTCATAACAATGTAAATGTGTATTGTGTGGTTAAATTAAAATAAAGTGTCTCTAAGGCAAGACAGCAACGTGTTTTGAATCTGTTTGATTATTCATTCTATCCTAGTTATTACAAAACTCACTTTCCCTAATCGGTTGCAATTCAACTTTCAACTCAAAATTTCAACGTTTATTGAAATAAATGTATTATTTTCCTTATCCAGCACTTTGCTTATAGGAAAGCAAAAAAGTCATAATCCTTTTAACAATCTCGAATATAATAAATCTTGGAATTATACAGCGGCACAAATCTTTCTTTTAACAAAACGTTTACGTATAAACACCTAGGTATTAATTGAATGAGTGTTTCTCATATTCGCTCGACAATTAATCGTAATGAAAGTAACAAACATCATTAATTAATAATGAAAGTGGATATCACCTCATTGATATTCCAAACGTAGATGGATTGCCCAAACGGGGCGAAAATCGGATTGTTTATTAACAATTAACAACTGTTTTAATGACTTTCTTTATGTGATTTTGCTATATAACTTCACACTTTCCTATGTGCCCATTACGTCTGCTTTTGTTAATTCAGTACCTAAACACGAGAAACATGATACTTAATTAAAACTTTGTATGTATATCATGACAAAAAAGTCTGACTAATTAATTAACAACATTTAATTATGTTTCCTAATCCTTTTCTACTGGATAACTTCTCGGTGTCGAGACATCGTAGCAATTTGCTTAACTTGATTACAATTGTTAATACTTTTTTTTTCTTGTAGTAAAGTGACTGTACTATGCCTGATAGTAAGCACACTACAATATGAAAAGAACGGCGATCAACGCGAGACAAATCATCCATCGCCGGTTGTCACTGTCATGTCGGTCTAACGCCGCTATCATGCTGATCGTCGCTGTCATGCTAATCGCAGCTGTCATGCCAGCCCGTCGCTGTCATGCCGGCCCAGCCGCTGTCTTGTCGGCCCAGCCGCTGTCATGCCGGCCAAAGTTGTGGTGTAGTAGGTGTATTCATTGTAATATATTTATATCTTGCTAGCCTTTAATCGCGGCTTCGCTCGTGTTAATGTAGATCTATTCCTCGAGAATAGCATATTCCTCTGGTTAAAAGGTACTCTATGCCCTTTTCTGGGCACCTCACAACGTACTGTTATGATATTATATTAATATTGCTAAATGCTAAGCAAGCTATATGTGAAATAATATATAAGGCAGTGTAATGCCATTTTACAAACAGTTTTTTATTACTCAGTCGTTCGGAATCGGTCATATTGTTAAGTCTCGCGCCGAGACGCCATACCTTGTTTTATCCAGATAATAAAAGTGTGCGTCAGTGAACTTTGCCTTTTTTTAAAAAGTAACCACAGCAAGCCATCCTAACAGTACATACATGTAAAATTTACCGATGTTAGGTTAAGTACTTAAGGCGTCAAAGCGTAACAAACAAACGAATAGATTCACATTCGCGTTTGTAATATTATTAAGGATAGTTAGTTTTTACAACAGTGTATTCCTACTTTTAATTCGTGTTTCCTGTGCCACACGTTAAATTTAGTTTTTATGAATTAATTCTTTTACACTTTTTCTCTTTATTCTAATGCTTTTTTTTTTCTTTGTGTAGTCTTTCTCAATATTTTTTGTTAATAGTTTTAATTTTTTAATATTATTAATTGAGTAAGTTGTATCTATGTGATAAGGCGTTGTAGGTTTTCAGTCTAATATACTGGTATTTTTTACTATATTTATATTATTCATCGGACTGTTGACAATTGCTATATCCACATTTTTAAATAAATAAATAAATTCAGGTGTTGGTAAAGCATTTTATATTGTCCCAGTTGGCCGACTAATCTGGTTTACAAGTTGAAGATTTGTCACTACTTCCATTTGCAGTACTCGTTCGGGTTTTATACTATCGTCTTTATTCCAGAACTAAGTGTAATCTCTCCGTTATCCGAACAACTCTTAAGCTAAATCAGACTAAGGGTAACCGCGTTTAGTTTCGCGAGAATCTATCACTCAGTTTATATTATAAAGTTTAAGGGATTGAAAGTTCTTCTTGTTACTTTGATAACGCTGATCTCTGATACTATCAGAGTTATATTTAAAAAATGTAGCTGTATTTTATAGTATATCTATTTTATGAGGTCATAAACTATATATCCTCAGGCTACGAACAAACCGTTACAAATGGGATAATTACCATACAGAATGTAGGTTAGAAAGTACATCAAGTAACAGAATAATAACGCGAGTGGAGCACATATTTGGTGTGATATGGGGAACTACCGGCCAAGGATATATCAAGGAACATAATTTTATACAAAGAAATAAATACGTAAATTAATAACAGTATTGTTCTTGTATTGTATTGTAAGTATTGTTCTTCCAAACGGTAAAGACTTCTTTCTTCTCGAAGGTCTCATTTCTACGCTAGGCTATGAATCTATATCTAAAAGGCCGAAGAATTTAATGTTGGCGATTCGATTGCCCACAATTGTTTGGTAATCATTTTTAACAATAATTTAGATAATCGGACTGCGTTAACCTTATATATGTACCTAGCGTATGCGGATGATGATAAGTGACATTATAATGCCAAACTGTTTATTGTTAAGATTAATATCAGTGATTTGTAACACAAACCGCTTCTCATTGTTACTATTCTAAGGGGGAGCTATGGAGGCTTAAACAGTCCTGTCTCACTGCAAAGAAAAAGATTAATGAGTATCGCATCGCACTGTTAAAACGTAGTGCATAATCGTACAGCCTCCATGCGCTGCAGGATATTTTAGGCAGAGAGCGAACGTATCCATATATAAAATAAAAAAAGTATCATAAGTTGAAATATTATTGATTCTTCTTCGAATTTTAAATTTGAAATACAAGGTTCGTCAGTCATGATTTTATGTACACACACTCTTGGTAGTCGCGATTAGAAAATTGCAATTTACTGTCGAAAGATAGAACTAGTAAAATGTCCGATTTCCTACGTCGGTGTAGAATATATCGATAAATTAAAAGATCGTATATCCACAACGGACTCACCGCACGATCGCTTTTCCGTTCCGGAAAGCTTTCGTCTCCATCGACTGCAATTAGCGGCGGTCAACCGCTGCGCTAGTTCTATGTCATTCTAACACAAAGGTCTCTTTTAAAAGACTTACTCGCCGCATTTGTGCGGTCTCTAGCCGCTGGCGTAGTTTGATTGAAATAGTTCCACGGTAGCAATCTTGTTAAACTCTGAAATATCTCTGGTTTTATAAAACTTAGTTTATTTACAACCATTTCTTTGTGTAGTATAATTGACAGTCATAGCGATTGTTATGGAAGCCAGAGTAAGACATGAACCATATGTGGGATTTATTAGAAAGTATAAGAGTATATTACGTAATGATGAAATAAAAGGACACTTAAATACGAAACAGAGATTGTTTTTCAATCACAATACTTCTTTGAGACGTTCATGAAAAGGTGAATAATTATGTGGTTGATGGAATTTTACGCCGAAGTGACTTAAGTGATCTACAATTTTTTTGCGTTCAAAAACTAATCATAATAAATAATGTACCATGCATTTAAACCCATTATGAATGAATATGGTATATGTGTTATAAAATGAACAGAGCTTACGGATTGATAAAAATTTACAATAAAGTATACAGGAGTCTATTCATTAAGACATGACTTTGTCTTAAGTTTTACTCAGAGTAAGGAACTATCGCAATATGGAAGAGTGTTGTACACTATTGGTAGAGTATACCTACTATTGGTTATGTAATATGATACCCCTAAAGTTTTCCTGTTCATTACGAGACCGGCTGGATTTTACTACAACATTAATTTATTTAGGGTAATCCTCGCAGTAAACTAAATCGTGAACTAAATTATACGGCTGCTTTTTATTCATTACATAATGCTTTCATTTTATTATCTATACGTCCAGATAAGATTTATCTATACCTACTCATGTTTGTTATATATTAATCAATTAACTTAGGTACTAAGTAAGATCACTGTTATTCGACTGTATTAGAAGTAGCTCTCCTCAAAAATCTTACAGCTCTCTGACTACTCACATAATTCATAATCATATTAAACTTCAACTACCAACCCATAATAGATCAATATACATACATCTATCTATCGATCATCTTCCATCGTTTAAACGGTTGAATATGTTTCATTATACGGATATTTTAAAAATAATCCCATCTCATCCAATTTAGACAGGTACTACGAAAAATCCACCAACTGCTGAAGCCGATTTAGTAATCGATTCCGTGATGGACTACCTGCAAACCTCGAGATAATTCCAGGCAGCGAATGGTCACCGCTTTGTTTTTCATAAATACATGCGAGCGTTGATCAAGGAATTATCGCAACTACTCGTATACGACTCTTATACATCTGAGAAAAATTGTATAAGGTAACAGGCATTATATGTAAACCCACATAGCATAAATACGTGGTAATAGGACAATATCTTAGAAAGCATTCAAGAGTCCAATCTCAGATACGTAATCTTGCGCGATCTTTAAAATATGACATCTTCACTCTGTAGTCTCCGCGGGATATCGACATCGTTAGTCCATAAGCCGCAATTGAAAATACCGATAAAATAGATCGCCTTGTTGCGAGTTCAAACAACAAATATTTCTTTAATTTCGATAATGTTGTCCTCGACCTCATAAAAAAAATTGGGATCAGCGATAGGCTACTCAATTGCAATTCCCCATGCGCATATTATAAGTCACACAATGAACGAGGAAGACTCTTTCATTATAAAGGTCTTAAGCTTTATTAAAATTTTGATCCCAACCCTGACATTTTGAGGAATTAAGTCTTAAAACTTCTTGCCGTCCATAAGCCTCCTTGTTTAACAACATTAAATGAAATTTCTCAAGGGTTCAAATTAATACAGTAATCGTTTACCGCAATTTTTAGCCACAAGCTAAAGACGCCACACTTCTTAATAGCTATAGCTCTATCAGTCCCCTCAAAAAATATAAATAATATACCAATAGTTCCTTCTAGAACACCTTGTAACAGTTATAGTGCTTTGTTTTGCACGCGCACATCAAGTGGATTGTCTTACGGTGTATACGTACAATGTAGGTGGTAGAGCCACGCTGAAGCTATTACTGGTTTCAGCATAAATGGGTCGGCTCACTCGGGGTAGTACCACCCTCTCACAGAAAACCGACGTGAAGTAACAGTGCTTGCATTGTTGCGTTTCGTTCGGTCAGTGAGAGCGCCGGAGGCCCACTTTCCTTCCCCTTCCTCGTCCCCTCTCCCCCTCCTCCCTCTCCCGTCCCCCTCCGTGCGACTCCTCTGGTGTTGCAAGGTGTTGCAAGTGTTTATGGACGGTGGTGATCACTTAACATCAGGTGACCCAACTGTTCGTTTGCCACCTATGATATAAAAAAAAATACTCGTCCAATTTTATTCGTCATTCTGCACCACATTATGTTTTGCGGTTTCCTTTGACATTACCGAAGGTCTGACAAGGTCTGATATTTAGTTCCAAATTCTAGATATATCAATACCGATTGAATTTCCTGTTGTATAGTGGAGAGTCATTATCCAAAATACTCGATTTACACTAGAAGCATTTGAGGCTCTATTTTAGTGTATTTTGAAATTAAGTTATTCACTTGCCTTGTTTACATTTACACAGACACAACTATTCGACGAACGGTTCATAAACAACGTTCACCGTATATGACGCATATAACATCGGGGTTATAGTAACGTTGTTCTCTTTGAGTCCATCAGACAAGTATAGCAGTTTAAATCCGTCTATTTGTTCTGTAGAAATGTTCCCAGACTCACTCAGACTAAATATCTGGGTATTAAGAAAATTTTCATAATGGGTTAAATTTGAAAGCGACTGTCGTAAGAGTTCACGTAAACGATAAAGTTTTGCATCTTAATAATGCAACGACTTCAAAACTTTTTGTTTTTATATCATAGGAGGCAAATAAACACGCGGGTCACCTGGTGTTAATTGATCACCACCGTCCATAGAAACTTGCAACATCAGGAGAGTCGCGAGTCGAGGAGATGGGAAAGAGGTGAGGGGGAAAAGGAAGTGGATCTCCGGTGATCTCACTGAACGAACGAAACGCAACAATGCAAGCACTGTTACTTCACGTTGGTCCTCAGTTTTCTATAAGAGGGTGGTACTACCCCGGGTGAACCCACCATTTCATGCTGAAACCAGTAATAGCTTCAACGTGGCTCTACCACCTACTTCGAAACTTCCTCGCGCAAAGCAGTAAGTATCCAATAATTTCATCAAAATATTAAACATTAGACAAATATATGTAACGATCGTACTTTACACTAGCCGTGCCCGCGACTTCGTCCGCGTAGAAGTTTATGTAAATAACAGTGATTAATAACGTCATCTGAATGTATTAAGTCTATTTACTTGCCTACTTTTCTTTCGTACTTACGCCGCGTCTTTCAAACTACAATAACTTTTGATAGCGAGAACCAATTTTAATGAAACAAAGACTAAGTTACTAGATTTTTTTTCTGATGGTTTATTGTGAACCCAGTACTTTAGCAGTGATGCGTGTTCATACAAACAGACAGAAAGACAGACATTTCTAAAAATGTTGAAATGTATTCTATCACTTATTCCTAGACACCTCCAACAATTCATTTCACGAAAATCGAAAAGTACAGACACGTTAGATTTACGATCTTATTATATGTAAGGTAAGATAATATATAGAAGAAGATATAGATATGATATCGGTAATCAGCTATTTTGATAAACTATCGATACCATCTAAACGCCTTAGTAGTATCCGCCGAAATTTATGTTCCAGATACAAATGCTTCATAAATGAGTTAACGGCGCATATGTCAATTGACCGTGGTTAACAAATCAACATAATTAATGTGATCTACCCACTCAGTCTCAGAAACAGCGTGAAGGGTCCACATCTTTGAAACTACCATCTAGATGCCTTAGAAGAGTGATTAATTTCGTTCTTGCATACTCATCGTATCTGCCCTTCGCAGTAATTCAAACCTACGTCAAATTCTCCAGATAAAAAACATATCGTAACTACCGTGCCCGATGAAGTTATCCCGCTTTCATAATAAAAAAAACTCCTATAATTCAACCACAGCGCCACTCACCGTGTCGAATTGTGAATCTAAAGGACTCTTGAATCCACCTGAACACTCTTAAAAAAATAATCGAAATCTGTCCAGCCGTTTAGAAGGAGTTCAGTTACTTACACACGGATAGAAGAATACATTAAATAATACATAGATTACATATAAAGATTACATTAGATAAATATTTACAATAAACAATGTCTTGTAGAAAATACTAATTACATTTGATAGTACTTATGCTTGAGTGTAGTGCAATAAAGTGCAAATAAAGAATGCATAATTATTTCGACGGGGTGTATTGTTTTGTAAAATATCGACCTTCGATATATTACATAATTGAATAAAAGTAAAATACAGTGTTAACCATTTTTCTACTTTTTCGACATAGCTACAGTTACCGTTTATACAATATCTCTATAATTTAATTTACAAAAAGGGAGCATGAAATGTAAAATAATGTGTATAGTGTATAATGTCTGCCGAGAATATAATCAATACAAATTATAACTCCCTAGAGGCTAATTGAAACTTTATAGTTTCACAATTAAAAGAAAAATCGATGAACTTATTAACTCTGTTATAAGTGGAAATCTTTTTAATGAAAACCGGAGATGCATTTAATGAGGCTGTAACAAAATTTTGGTTTCATACAAGGAGTTTCATAGCAAATTATTACGCTTGTAAATTATCTAAACTGTCCTCACGTTACAGTTAAGTTTACCCGATCATCAAACGTCCAAAATATTACTTGTACTAGGTACTAATTAAATGTTAAACGTTCTGACGCTAAGTTGGAGGTATGCAGTGTACGATATGATGTTAGTTCACGCTTCGCGAGTGCCGCCTCAACTTTGTCTCTCTCGAGACGACGGATGGATTTTATGGAGAGAAATTTAGCAAACATTTATAAATATAACTATGATGTTGCTCAGGATTTCTAATAATTTAGCGAATTGTTTGAATGAGTTATCCTACTTTGATGTTGAAATGACTATTACTTGAAAAATGTTAAACATCAGGGTTATTAAGCTCTGTGGAAAATTTACTGAAGTCCGGAAGTCTGGGTGTGCATCAGTTAATTTTTCGGAATTCTAATAGTTTGACTGATTTGAATTTGGAACACTAGAGATAGACTGTATGTGAAAGCACGGTGAAAGGACTTGAAAATTTGAAAAGATTTCCAGCCGTACAATTGCTAAACATGAAATACAAAAAAATCTCGGATATTCAACTCACAAGAACAGGCTAATGAAGTTCCAATATTATAAAAAAGAGCTTACGTTTGTTAATTTAATTTGAGAAGTAACCTCGGGAATTACTGATCGAATTTTTTTAAACGAATTATACCTGATTAATATAGCCCATTATTTTTATTAAGATATGTATTATTGAGGTTAGTTAGGGCGTGTCTAATTGGTAACAGATTTGAATTGCAAATTTTTTCAGTAGCACAATAGAGTGACAGCTCTGCGCTTGATGATAAAAGAAAATATAATCACAGCCGCGACCAACTAGATATCTGCAATTACCCCTCCATCGCAGTCGACTTTATTATACCAGCTTGTGGATATCAAAGAAAAAAGAAAAGAGGGAGTACATTAATCAAGAGACTGCTCTACGGCTTCAGCGTAAAGCAAAAGTATGAACGACACTACGAACTTCTTGTTCGAGCTAAGATGGAGACTACCGTAAAGTTGTAGAGCCCATACTCAGCTCGTATGATTACGTTATAAGCAATTCTCGCTAGCATCTATACGAGTATGCTAATAATATTATAAAGAGCTAAAATTTGTGAGTTTGAGACGTTGTAATATATGTATCTACTAAACCGATTTTGAAAATTCTTTTAACAATAGTAAGTCACGTTATTTGTGAGTGTCATAGGCTATATATTAACCAGAAAAATGAAAAGACTTTTTTGTGGTATTCGGATTTGCAAAGTGAGTCGGAGAAAAAACGGTCGAACGAAAACGTTTCTTATGAACGCTGCCTTAACGATGAGAGATATATGATTGAGTTCCAGAGAAAAGTTGTAGAGCTTGATAATGCCTACAAAAAAATAGCGCCAGCATATTTCTAATTTTTTTTTATATTTAAGGTACAAAATGTAGTTTTTTATAAATGTTTACCGCTCAACGAAGGGGGACGGGTCAGCTAGTCATTTATAAAGTAAGTGAGTATGTTAAAGATCAAAATTGCGGTAGATGTCATTTACGTTATTCTAGAGTTACATTTGTGTCATTCTTTTGATATTATAATATGCAGATATTAATTGCACTGGCTCGTGTTTATTTTTTAATTGCTAAATTGTGATACAGTTATAACTATCAAGTCTTATTTACGGTTTGATTTTAATAAAAAAAATGTTAATAGATTTGTTTCTTACAGCAGTTCTAATCTTTAATTAAGGTAATAGAATTCTAATTTCTGTAGAGTACAGTACTTTATCTGTAATTTCGATTTATAAACCATTAGTTAAATGAAGACAGACTTGAAAAACCAATTCATCTCTAATTACCTTTGTTTAAACTCTTACATTCTAGTACCGTGACCACGATGAGTTTACAGATCGAATAATTGTTCAATGTTTAAGGTTATTTGCTTTTATCTACCCCGTGACATTTAAATAGATACGAAGTTAAAGGTTTGTTTCTGTGGAAAATTTATAGATTGGTTGCAATTTCTTTATATGTTTCTTGATTTAGTATAAAAAGAAATACAACGAAAGTATTTTAAAAATAAAAGCTTATAATTCCTTTCATTTTAAATTCATGTCTATATTTATGTTATGTCTTATAATTTCCTGCGACCTCCCATGTGTTTCTTATGTGTCGTTATTTTAGACACGTTATTTTATATCCACATATATAAAAGAATAACTGACTGTCGCTCGCAAAAATGAAGGATTTTCATACAAACTTCCACCTCTCTTTTCATCAATTTAGAGGTTTAATTCAGTACTGTGTCGCATTGCTAGAACCTATAATGATATATATGATACCATAGACATATTTCGTTATTCGTGGAATACGTTTAAAGGCGAAATTATAAAATTAAATCACGCTATTATGTAAACAACATTATTTAAAAAGGTATAAACACGTAAATATACACGCACAGGAATCGCATACACACGCTCACTCACTCACACACACTCACACACACATTTACACACCTACACAGCATATACATCCACCTAAGTACGCACACGAACCAACTCACATATACTTTTAAGGCCAGTACGGGATATATGTTTTTGTCTTACTTATATAACTATTATTACTAGGTATTAATCACTTTGTTGTATTAGAGAAATTCTGTTTTGGCTGTAATTATTACATATTATAAGTTATTTTATAAATACCAATGTAAGCTGTTGAATTTCCAAATAAATAAATAAATAAATATAAAATCGTTTTTTTTAAATTGCTCTTTTTCAGGTTAAAAAAGTACTCGCATGCAAATTTTCAAGACCCTAGCCTCAGTAGTTTGGGTTTTGTGTTAATATGTCATAATAATATTTCATTGAATCCATTATTTACATTTACATTATTGGCGAGCAAAAGCTAATTCTTTAATATATTGTTTTATGTCATTACATTTATTATTAAGTTATTCTTATACGTTGCTACAATCACTGAGTTATGTAGACGTAAACGCGGTAAATTAAACAAAATGGCCGCCAAATTGACCAAAAAGATGATATAATTCAAATTACATACATTTATTCTTGGAGTCCAGTACAGCGCACGCCTTTCGCGCTTTTTTACAGTAAGCAAATTATTTTTGATCAATTTCACACGAACGAATAGACAGGTTCATCACTACATAGTGTAAAACAAAGTCCTCGGTCTCACTGTTTATCTCTTCGCGATAAAGTTCAAAACTACAGAACGGATTTTCATGCCGTTATCACTAGTAGGTAGAACGGTTCACGGGGAAGGTTTAGGTATAATTTGTCAAGGTTTTCTTTTTATTATCAGGGCGGGACAACGTCTGCCGAGCCCGCTAGCTTAAAATAAAATAGCTCATTAGTTAGTTATCTGCCAGTGAAAATCCCGTGAAAATCAGTTCAAGCATTTCGGATATTCCACTGCGGCCGAAGGCGAATAAAAAACCTAAATTACTTTTTATGAGATCTGCTATCTACCAGTGAGTATTCTGTGGAAATCGGTCCAACCATTACAATAGTCCAATTATATACCAAAACCTTCCTCATGAATTACTTTATCTACTGGTGAAAACCGCATGAAAATCAGTTTAGTAGTTTTTGCGTTTATCGCGAACAGACAGACAGACAGACGCGGTAGGTGACTTTGTTTTATACTATGTAATGGTGATGATGATAAAATAAAACATTCATTATTTACGTTCATGGTAATTGTCAAACACACCAATGACAAACACACATTAATCTGTGGTTAAGCAGTTACTCTGAGTGGAGATAATCACTAAAGAAGTTAGGTGTAATATCTATTTGAATAGATCGAAAATTAATGCATAATGACGTGTTTGTACACGCTCGCAATTTACATATTGAAACAGAATATAAAAAGAATCTATGCAATGGTTATAGAGTACACTTTTTCATAACATAACCTCAGTAACTTTCAAGCAAAAAAAAAATAATTGTGAATCGTGATTGTAGTTCTCTCTATCTCTAGTTGTATTATTGCGAAATGAATACTGCGTTAAAATTATTCGTATTCAACGTATATATATATATTAGGGTGATTAAAAAAAAGGGATATTTTTTTTTTCGTTTGGTACTCTGAAAAATAGGTTCCTAGACACCTCTAAGAAAGCCTCTCCAAGCATGAGTTCTTAATTGTAACGGGAAGGTCCTCCTTCTTACAGTTTTCTATTTTTTCTTATTATCAGATAGAAAAATTTATATCTCGCTTCCAACTACTTAAAAAATATCTTTTCCTTAATTTTGTAGGAAATTGAATGCTCACAAAAGCCTACATTTTTTCTAAACCCAACCGTAAAAGATATTAACGTTAAATTTGATTATTTTTGGGAAATTTTTTATTTCTTATGAATTTTATAACTCAATGAAAAAAAACATTATGAGAGAAACTCATAGTTTTGAGGAAATTACTGCTCATAAAAAGGCCATTTTATGATATTTTTGAAAAACAAGTAAAAAACCCCAACAAATTTCATAAAAAAAGCAACCGAAAATAAATTATTAAAGAAAAATTAAAAAAATATTATTAGAAAAAAACTCAAATGAATTTTTCAGAACACAGACTAAAAAAAACCAAATTTCAAATTCCTAAACCACAATAAATTAAATTTTTCATTATTGCAAAAACAGAAATATTATATACATCGATGTTTGACGATAATATCTAGAAAAGCTCTACGATCGAAAAATCGTTTTTTTTTTTTATTTTTTTTTTTTTTTTTTTTTTTTTTTTTTTTTTTTTTTTTTTTATTTCTTTTTTTTTTTTTAAAAATTTTTTTTTTTTTTTCCCCATTTTTCAATATATAATACTAAAAACTTAGAGAATCAAAAGTGCTTCGACGGCGGCTTGTTAAAACTTGGCTAGCTAGCTTATTTTTGACGGCTGCCCCGTCAATCCGTCCGTATCTAAGAAACATATAACTATTACTTTTTACCATCGATATTGAGAATAACTAACTTCCATATTTTATCTAGGACACTGTGGCGTTACAATATTACTTTACGTATGTGTGCGTTATCGTGCTATTTGTTTTGTCAAAATATCATGTAGATAACGTATCTACAGCTTTTTAGTTATAATATCGTTGCTATACATACCGTACTTGTATCTACATATACCAGGTAAATGCTTAACACTTTTCAATCGTGGGGTAGTTCATGGTCACATTTAACATATAATATAATAATATCAAAACAAATACTAATAAACAACAAAGAGAACCTTAGTTAAAATTGGTTCTAAAACTTTTTAAAGTATGGGAATTATACTATTAAACATAAAAAAATCACGCCTAGATTCAATGAACAATTTTAAAGGGGCGCTTTTCAAGGTTAATCATTACGTAATTGCTTATCGTGGGAACACCGCACGGTTGAACAAAGGGAAACGGGGCGTGGGCCGAGTTGCTGGCGACTAACCAGTCGCGCTGTATATTGTGGTAAGACTCATTGTAGTGGTCCCCCGGCTGTTAAACACGCTACAAATAGCTACAGATGAAAGTCAGTCCCCCTTGAGATTTAGCTTATTAGCAACCTCACCTGAATAGTCATTCAATTTCAGTTGAGATTATGAAATAAAAAATGAGATAAAATATAGTTCTATTTTCACTTTATCAAAGAAATATCCGTTTATTCAGTATTCAATGCTGGGAGATGATTAAATTCTGAAACCAAGTTTATAGTAGGTAATCAAGATGGGCCCAGAATGTTATTGCGAATCTCCGTAAGAACGAAAAGTATATATCTCCTTTGATGAGTTTTTCACCTGCGATATAAAAAAAAATATACGAAGAGATTTTATTTACCTCCGTAAAATAATCACGGCATTTATTATATATACTATACTACGTACTTTATTAAAAAAATTTAACTAACGACAGTTGCCTTCTTTGTTTACAAACTAACATTATGTTAAATATACGTTGTCAATATATATTTATTACAAATATGTATTTAATAGAACCACATAAAATCGAAATAGAATCGATCGATTTTAATTCTCTAATATATATCTCGCAATGTCATAATGAGAACCTATTAAACAGGCATGCAATTCATCTGACGTTTAGTTTTCACTCCAGCTCATCTACACTAATATTAAAAAGGATTGCAGTCCTTTACAAACGCAACTACTGATAGCTTAATACTCTTGTGGTCTGAGAAAGGTTCGTGGATAGGTGTGATAAACTATGATTGTTCCAGTGTTGAACAATCCATGAAAATACATAAAATAAAACAATACACCAAAATACAATACAGTACATAAAACAATACTTAAAGCGTGGATATATGATATTGGTAAATTATTGCATTCCAACAACTACATAATCAGAAAACCTTTACCAAATACATTTTATACTAATGGATTTATTGACTTTTCGTAATCGACTAGGTGTCAGTAGTATAAAATGTTTGTGCAAAAAAAACCAAGTCGACTTTGACACAAAATAATTACAAAAGTATGATATTTAATTTTTTTCTATTCTAAAACTCTATAGATATTACTTCAGAAAAATTATTATTAAAATCCATCGTGTAGTTTCTGACGCAGTCGCTCACACACGGAGAATGAAAATAAAGTGCATTCCTTTTCACGAAATCCGTTGAAAAGGAATACGAGTTACTACTATTCTGACTAATATCCTCATTAGAACTAAATTTATTTAAAAAAAAAAATCAGTAATACAGCCGACGAGAGATGATGTAACTTTAAAGAAAAAAGGTGTGTGTGTACTTGTGTACACGTGTTAGAAGTTATACTTCTTTGGCGTAACAAGATAAAAATCATTTCAAAAATTTTATCTTTTGCTTTATTCTACTTTTGTAGAAAAAACGACACTAACAATAGAAAAAAGGTATTTAATACAATGAAAGTTTTAATACAAAGAAGTACAAACAACAAATACAAAGAAACAAAATGTTAACTATAGCTAACTTCAGGGTGTCGGTTTTTTGTGACGGTGTGCGCGCGCATCGTAATAACTTCAGGGTGTCGGTTTTTCAAGACGGTGTGCGCGCTCATCGTAAAAATTTAATCTCATCATTTTTCCCTAACGCGCCAAAAGAAGTATATAACTTTAATAAAAAAAATATTTAGCAAAAATTTTGAACGATGGTTCCACAATTGTAGTGTTTTCAGACACTGTGTCAATCTACGTTAGGTTCTAGTGCTTGCAACAAACAGGAGCTTTCGGTGAAGTAAATCTTTGGTATGAACTCGAAGTGAAAATTTCTCACCAAATACTTATGGGTGTGTACCAGCAATTGCGCTTAAAAATTTTTTTTAGGTTTAGTGTGTATACCATCTTATGATTATGATCAATATCTGATTGCTTCAGATTTAATTAAAAATCATGAGTTCACACGTGGCAGAAATGAAACCTCCAAGAAATTATAAAATATTCACGAACGATACATTATTAACAATACACCACACTAGGATACACACACAAGATGCTTTTTCGCCAGTTTTCGTAATACATACGTGCACACACATACACACACGCGCGTGCGTACAAACATATAAACGTACAACGCTCGGAGTAAAGCAAGTATTACCTAGTGCGATATATGTATAACGAGGAGTCTGCGAATATAAGAAACACTTTATAATATGATTCATCTCATTCTCTCGCATGTTAAATCTTATAGATGTATATGTCTGTCTCTTTATGATGTCACCTTTTCGATTCATAGTTCACTTCCGTTTCATCGAGTTTTAAATCATACGGGCTAAAAAAGTTTTCACTTCAAAAAGTGAAGAGGTAATATTTTTGAAGTTATACTTCTTTTGGCGCGTTAGGGAAAATGATGAGAGTAAATTTTTAAGATGCGCGCGCACACCGTCACGAAAAACCGACACCTTGAAGTTATTACGATGTGCGCGCACACCGTCACGAAAAACTGACACCCTGAAGCTAGCTAGCTTTTGCGGGGTGGTAGGGTGTCTGTACCCGATTGCCCCCCCCCCCCCCCCCCCCGCATACCCCCCCCCCTTTATTGTTTTTTTTTTTCGCGTCCCCTCCCTCGCCCGGCGGTTTTTTTTCCACCACCCGGGGGGGGGGGGGGCCCCCCCTCTGCGGCTTTCCCGCCCGGCCGTCACACCGGCCCCGGCGGGGGATGATTTTTTTTTCGGGGGTCCCCCTTTTTTTTTTTTTTTTTTTTTTTTCCCTTCAGCCCAATTAAATTTCTTTTCCCAACTTAAAAAAAAAAAAAAAATTGCTATAGTCAACTTTTTGTTTCTTTGTATTTGTTGTTTGTGTTTCTTTGTATTAAAACTTTCAATGTATTAAATACCTTTTTTCTATTGTTAGTGTCGTTTTTTCTACAAACGTAGAATAAGGCAAAAGATAAAATTTTTGAAAAGGTTTTTATCTTGTTACGCCAAAGAAGTATAACTTCTAACGCGTGTACATAAGTACACACACACTTTTTTTTTAATAATTACCAAACGATGAGTATCATATAGGATTTTGTACGATTTCAACTCATATCTATGCGTAGAGACAGGTAACCTTTAGGCTTGTTTTATTAAGTTTAATTATAGTAATGGTAGGCGGAGTTCTACTACTTGCGTAAATCATCAAAGGCTACAATTTAAACAAGACTAGAAGCTACGTAACGATTTAATTCTACATATATAATACAAGCTATTATCATGAATGATATGATATATCTATTATTGAACATTATGTAATACCGGCGTGATTGTGTCAGCATTTGATTTATAGTAAGGTTCCAATTAAGTTTCTAACTTGTTATTCGGGAAACCTTGTGATGTTCGGTCTTAGCCGTAATAATAGTTTCTCTCGGAGAAATGACTTAATAATGCTATTACATTTAAGATAAGGTTTTCGATAATTACAGAAATATAGAAAATAATCACAAATAAATAGTGATTTAAAAAATATGTATCAATATATGTATTTTCAAGACTTTAAAACGAGCTAAAATCATAAAATTGTTTCTCGTAGTCTCATAAGGATCCAAAATCACACGCAGATTTTTAAATTCTTGGTGATTAATTTTACATTTGTGATTATGAAATTTAAAAAAATATGTTAACCTATGTAAGGGATCCACTATTAGCTATAATGAGTAATTTTATTGTCCTGCAAATGACATGAACTGAGACAAGAGTTTAAGAATTTATATGAGGTTTTAAATTTTTATGGCGGTAATAAATTTTCTTTTTCTTATAATATAGTTTTAGAATGCGATTTATTATATATTGATTACACTGGTCTGCAACAAAATCCTCCTTTAAAAAATTATGTCATAAATATGAAGATTTTGATGCTCCGAATCTGTTCCCGATAACTGATTTTTTCTATCACGTCTAGATTTTTCGATATGGTTTTTTTTTTCAAAATATCATAAATTGAGTTTTTTCTTATTCGTTTTATGTATTCACATCGTATATATACATATGAAATAGGTTTTTGTCATAAGAGAAGGCAGGAAAGTATGGAAAGTGATTTCTATGGAAGTACATAATATGAGCCTGCACAGTATTTACTGTGACTTTACAACAGTTAGTTGAAAACTTGTCTTTTAATAGTTTACGTTCTATATCAAATACTTTAGTGAGTTTTGCACAAAACTCATACTATATGTATATATTTTTAAAGTAGTTTATGTGTAGGTTATCCATTTTTCTAAGAACAGATATAATAAACATAAAATAGATTTTTTTATTGAATTCCATTCATTTTTAGGATATGAAATGCCGAGCACTTGTAAGAATTCTACAGACTGTTCTTGGAGAGCTACGACAGATAACGTTTTCAATTCAAAGTTGAATAAAGCTGAGAAAAGCTTGGGTGGCTTTTGTAAAAGTGTGTGATAATTCTCTTGGTACCTAATACAAAAGCTCACAACTACCGACAAAACATTCGAGAGCTTTTTTCTGCTTATAAAGCTTTGGGATGCAATATTTTACTCATAATAATTTTTTTGGACTCGTTTGTAGATTTTTCGGAAAATCTCTTTGTAGTATGAGATGAGCATGGTGAAAGGCTTCCTACGGATATTACGCATATTTAAAGACGCTACAGTGGAAAATAGTCAGCAGCTATGCTTGCTTATTATAACTTTTGTTGGTCTATTCGCCGAGAAACTTCCATTGAAACTATGAAAAAAAAAAAACTACAAAATAACTTGAATTATATTACCCTAATGAGATAAATATGCTGGTATTTCTATAACTTGTGACTGTAAAATTAGCATTTTTCGCTGTAGAACTTAGACCGTAGTCTTTCTTCACTTTCTTGTAATCGTTGCTACTTTGATAATACATTTTTAATGAAATGGACATTGTACTTAAAATCTATGTGCTGTATTTATATGCATGTTAAATTCCGTATTTAGAGCACCAACCATAACGTTGACATGCGTGAAAACAATGAGGAGGTAAAAAAAAATTTTTTTGCATACCAGTGTTATTATTAACAATTGTAAAATGAAATATATTGATTATTATTTGTTTCCCCTTAGTTTGGGTTTTGACAAATTTCAAATTTGTTTTAGGTTATTTTCCAGTGATCATATTTGAAAATGAAATTTTTATTACTTTTCATTTTAATAGTAGTTATCCAATCAAAGGTAACGTTAATCATCTCGAGACTCCAGCTCGTCAGGAACTTAGTTAAAAACCATTTACCAGATTCCACCTGAAAGTACGAACAAGAAGACGAGGTACAAAAATGGTATAATAAGATTGCTCTTGAAATCGTTATGTATGGGTAATTCCATCGGGCATACAGTTAGTAAACTACAAATTATTTTATACTTCGATGTCAAATCACTCAAAAATCACTTTTATATGGTAAACTAGCGGGCCCGGCAGACGCTGTCCCGCCTTTAATATAAAAAAATCCTTAACAAATTATATACCAAAACCTTCCTCATGAATCACTTTATCCACTGGTGAAAACCGCATGAAAATCCGTTCAGTAGTTTTTGAGTTTATCGCGAACAGACAGATAGACAGACGCGGTAGGGGACTTTGTTTTATACTATGTAATGATGACATTTACGTCGCAACATATCATCTACTAGCTTCTACCAGCGACATCGGCCATGTGGAATAGTCACTTTGGGCTAACGCTAATTTTAACTCGCAACTTCGTTTACGTAGATGATGAAAATATTATCAAATCAAAATAAACTTTATTCAATT
This sequence comes from Antheraea yamamai, assembly GCA_036509395.1. NCBI lineage: Eukaryota > Metazoa > Arthropoda > Insecta > Lepidoptera > Saturniidae > Antheraea > Antheraea yamamai. The sequence goes on from AP028424.1 coordinate 20,444,466, forward strand.
TAGGCCCTGAGAAGGCACTTATCAACGTCAAAACGGGATACAACCCATTCCAGAAGAACCGGCAAGAAACTCGATCTGGTTTATCTCTTCATGTTTTATATATATTTACAAAACATAAATAGTTACATTCGTTTTTAGTGGATACACACAGAGGAGCGTCCTTTCCAGACGTCACAATCGTTCACATATTGATCCACCCTATAGATATTAGATAGATTAGCCTTTAAATATTAAAACCAGCTTGACATGGTTCTTAAACTTACTTTCCGGCCAATCGGTAATGTGTTTTGGGACTTTGTTATAAAACCTAACACTATTATTATCTAAAAAACTATTTTTGGACATAGCGAGCCTGAAGTATGGAATTATCAATTTATTGCTGTTTCTAGTATTTAAATTATATTGGTCTTTTACTAGATTATTTTGAGATAATACGTACGTGAACCCCGATTTTGAAACATTCTTCATTCGTTCCTATTGGCCTTTGCGTAATGAGCTATCCAACGCTGAAAGAATTTTTCAAATCGGAACGGGTGTTCCAGAGATTAGCGCGTTCAAGCTAAAATCTCTTCAGCTTTATACTATTAGCATAAATAAGATTCGTTTGATACTTTATAGGCTTAATGTTTGAGCACAATGTCGTCTGATAAATGTCGATGCTGTCTATGATAATAAGCACGCTAAACCTAATGTTGGATTGGCTCTCAAATGCAGTTGTCCAAACACACCCACTGGTGCTACCTGATAGAATTTCGACTCGAGAAGGGTAGCTTGTTAGACCGTTTTTACCGTTAGACTTTTTATGTAGTACCAATTTTAATATATACTTAAAGTTAGACTATTAGACTACTCAGAAAAAAGATATATAGTAATTTTTTTGAAATAATCTCGGGGTTGCGAGAAAATGATTAAATAAAGGTTAGAGAGAGAATATTATTAAAGGATAAAAACATTACCGAGATATACAAGGTCACCTTTGTGTAGGTTTCAATGCTGAACAACAAAGAAATTGTACTCATAGAAAATTCCATTCGTTATAATTGCAATCACGGACTTATTGCTTAGCGATTAGAATATCTATTATAACAAAGAAATGTACCGAATATGATTTCAATAATACAGAATTAATTTTCTAATGAGCTACTGTAGTTTTTAGGTTTGATTGTAATGAATAAATATAAGGAGAGCATCGTGATTTTATACTGTATATTATCGGAAATCAGATAAAACATTCTAGATTCATTACTAAAAGAACTTGCAATACAGATAGTTCCTGGGATTCGAACAAAGACTTTTTTAGTTAGATTTACCTATAATAAGTGATAAAAGTACAGCATGGTATATTAGTAGTAAGTAATTATATACTTACCGATAATTATTAACCATTTTCTTACCCCTGTCCTACCTAGAGTCTGCACAACATCTTTTCCACTTACAATCTTCTCTATTAGCTACTATCTTAATATTGTCACCATTTATATATATATTATTCATCCCAAAATCCATTCATATTATTTTACATTGGTATTTATTATGGCATTATTATACGTACTAGTGGGCGCCCAGTGGTCGACATTCGACCATAGTTCATTGAATTTTTAAAGTTTGAACTTTATTAGGGTTATTTTCTCCTCTATAATCAAAGGCTTTCATCATGCCTACTCAGTTATTTGCCACTCTTTTTCAATTATATAAACATAAAAAAAATCGATGTCCAAATGAAAATTGAAATTAATTATAAATTTGAAACAAAAAACGGGCGGTTACATAAGGTGGTAAGGCTCTTAAATACTAAGTAAATATAACTTTACGAAAATAAAAAAAATTAGCGGACCCCCTCATGGCACAATTTTCAATTAATTTTACACGACACAATGGGCGCGTGGTATTTCTGAGTGATATTGAATTAAATATAGTCTATACATTATGAGGAATAGTGATATGCCCAATATCATCATTTGGAAAAGTAATGGATACACAATAGAATCAAATTATGAATCCAAAACAAAGATGTTTATAATACTACCATTAACTTTTGAAAACGAATTCATTTTTGTTCATAATTCATCATCAACTGTACTAAATATAATTGCTACATCAAGTTGAACTGCATCATTGTAACCGCGGAGATGTAAGCCATGGATTACTTTCATGACCAAACAAATTTTCTTATTTTGATTTTACAAAGTATTTTTCGCTCATTTTTATTGAATCACCATTTGAGTACACCATAAAGAAATACTAAACATTAAAATATTGACATTGGCTTTGGAAATATTGCTTTACTCTTATGGCAACATGAAGCAAAGTGACATGAAGTGAAAGCAGTCTGTCACCTAAAAATTTTGACATTCAATAAAACCAAAGAGTATAATAATTATTTCAGTAGTTCCATAAATTTACTAAAGATAAAGAAAAATATAGAATAAAGATAAAGATATAGAAAAATAATTTATCAATTAATATTTAATGTATGTTATGAATTTACATATTATATTATTCTAAAATTAACCTACAATTTGACCAGTTGATTTCAAAGGGCATATTGTAAGGCATGCAACGTCAGTCATGTTAAAAATATTTAAAAGGTAATTGGAACGTAAGAAGGTTGAAGGATGTTCGAAACGTCTTTTTCATTTACATGTGTGTATATGTTGTCTAAAATTCATGCAGTAGTGTGAGTAATGTATATTTTAATTAATTTAATATGATTGTAATGCATTTTATATAAAAAAATAGCTTTCTGCACTTCTCTGCCATATAAACTTTAACTATTCCAAATTTCAAGTTCATCCGTTCGCGCAATTTGCTTAAAAAGGATTGCAAAGTTTTGGCTTCACGTGTTAATATATAAGATATGATATAATATCATTTAAAAAAGGGTAATTGGAACGTAAGAATAAAAAAAATACACACAGTCGAGCATACCAACCTCCTTCGCAACCTTTTTTAAGTTTGGCAGTATGGATTAATTCCTTCGCCTGTCCTATTGGACGAATATTATTACTACTTTTTTGAAGTCGGTTATTGACGGATGCCAAAATGTCTTTTTTATTTACATGTGTGTATATGTTGTGTAAAATTGGAGCAGTAGTGTGAGTAATGCATATTTTAATTAATTTAATGTACTTATAATGCACTTTATATAAAATAAATAGCTTTCTGCACTTCTCCTCCATATAAACTTTAACTATGCCAAATTTCACGTTCGTCCATTCACGCAATTCTCTTAAAAAGGGATACAAAGTTTTGGCTTCACGTATTAATATATATGGTGAGGCCCGGGGGGCGTTCCCCCTGAATAAAAAAATCTAAAATTAACCCAGCGCCACCTCCGGTCCAATTGTGAATCTAAACCATTCTCGATTCACTGAACACCACACAAAATTTCATCAAAATCGGTCCAGTCGTTTAGGAGGAGTTCAGTCACATACACACGCACACAAGAAATATATATATTAAGATGATAAGTGTAATAAATGTATTTAATTAAATAGGATTATTTCATGAATTTGAATACGCCATTTTTTTTCTTCGCACTGACTATGCTATTGGCCTGATAGGTCTTCACGGCTTCATCGGACTAATGGGGCGAGCGTTTGTGGTGGTCGGCCGCTTGGCAAAAAGCTCAAGGGTGCCAAACTGACCGAAACTCGACTTGGGTTGTTGGGTGCAACAATGCAAATTTTACTAAGCTAAAGTAACTAAGCCAATTATAAATACACGATATACCATTTTTCGCTAATGTTTCTCTTGTAATTGCCTTAGATTTCCCGCTCGCGATTGATTAACAGGTTCTGTGCGATGTGTACTATCGGTGATACACATTAAACTTGATATTTAGGTCACGTGAACCACCGGTGGTATTTGATAATTATTGAAAGCGAAAGAATTACTTATGTAATGTTATATATGATGTTGTCACGTAATATTGTATGATAATACGTGATGTAGTCCGGTGAAGCTGTGAAAGCCCTAGACAGTTCGAAGAAAAACATATGACAATCAAATCTATTTTTTGTCAAAATATCAATTAGTCTGAAGGACATGTCAGGCAAAAATGCCTTGGCACGGAACGTATTAAAATAATCACAATAAATATTTCTCACGAGAAGCGTACTATTCAACTATTTATAAGAATATGGTTTGTAATTAGGCGCATAATCATTTTAAGAGAAAGCTGGAAGGTGGTCGCTGGAACTGCTCTATATCATAACGTAAAATCGTCGAGTGTCGTCGTTAGGTTCGCCTCAATGAGTAATTGGTTGGCAGTAGGTAATTGAAGTTTCATAATAACTGTATATGGGCCATTCCATGCTAAATCGACTAATTTTGACACCAAAAATGTGGTGTACAGGCAAATTTGCGCCGCCTAAATGTAATATATCTCAATTCGATGCAGTATATAATCAAGTATATAATTAAAGCTTATAGTTATATGGGTTGTATTCTCCTTGTTCATACTATTGTAACTTAATATTTCTCAACTTTGAACATCTGTTTCAAGGATGCCGCAGATTTAGTACGAAAAGATTACGGAATATAATGCTCTGTAAGAATCTTCGTATATGTCCTTTCGATTTTTTGAGCTTAATGGAGAAGGAGTCTGCTATCAAATTGTTTTTATAATTTAGTATAGCATGCGAATATTAATCTTAAGGCATCTCATGAACTTTGAAATTACCACGACTCTCTGACTTGCGCCCAATCGTAAATTGACGAAAGCTCGTGTTAAATTGCGACCACCTTTCTGTCCAATTACATTACTAATAGCGAATATATTTGTACGATAAGTTAAAAAAAAACTCCGCAACTTTACTATCACTGGTGCTATTTTTCATCTGTTGCTATGTTCTTCTTATGTAATCATTTTATTCATTCTAGCTACACAATATATCCCTTATAACATTGAAATCTCTACCACATATTACCTTTATTAATTAATAAAAAAACTCATAAAAAACTTTTTATGAGCTTTTTATTTATAAATGCGTTACTTTTATTATTAATAGATATGAAATCTCCTAGACAAACGGAGGCAGGGATATTACAAACTCTATCAAGCTTTCGGAAATGTTTTCTTATATCATATATTATTTGTTTGAAAAAGTTGTTTTCTCTCTCGACTCGGCTTAGTTCCTAGCTCCCGCCCTGAGAAGAAGAAGAGGGAAGAGGAGTTTTGGATTCCCTTGAATTTATGAATACTGTATCTCCTAAAACTTTGCTTATTATTGTGCATGTGTGTATGGCTGCTTGTTTTTGTAGTATGTTTATGTTTGCTTCTAGTTTGTCTATGTGTCTGTGTATGTTTTTTGCTACTACGCCTGTTGTGCCTATTACTATGGGTATGGTTTCTGTGTGTGTATTCCAGATTCGTGTTAGTTCCACTTTTGAGGGGTGATATTTACTAAATTTTTCTATTTCTTTTGGTCCTATGTTGTAGTCAGATGGTACGGCTGTGTCTATTAGGTAGGTTTTATTTTCTGTTTTATTTACGTATATTATGTCTGGTCTATTGTATGTTATTGTAACGTCCGTCTGTACTGGTATCTCTCACATTAGCTTCGCGGAGATGTTTTTATCCTTTATCTGAGGTTGAGTCAAATTCACCTTCCACCATAGCTGGTCTATTTCAAAATTGTGTTTTCTTCCTAGTGCCCACCAAATTTACTTTACTATGTTATTATGTCTGTTCACATAGTAGGTACCGGCCAACTTTTCACATCCCGAGATTATGTGCTGTATGGCCTCGTCTTTTGCTAAGCATGGTCGACACCTACCATCGACAGATTTCTTTAGAATGTCCGTTTCTATTTGTCTCGTAATTACTACCTGATCTTGTATAGCGAACATAGAAGATTCTAATATAGGAGACACAATTTGTTTCTTAAGCCAGCTGAACGAATACTCTCGATCTATATTATCCTTCTCTATAACTGACCAGAAAAATTGTCCATGTAGCGGTTTCACTTTCCTTTCATGTCATATATAATTTATTATAATATATATACATATTATATATATGATATATAATAATTATCTCTAGATATAACTTACCTTGCCTGAGTGCTGAGCTACAAAAGAGATGGATGAAAGAAAATTACACGTGGCAGAGATGCAAATGTTAAGATGGATGTGTAGTGTAACTAGAATGCGTAAGATTAATAATGAATATATCAGAAAAAGTTTCAAAATAGGACCAGTGGCAGAGAAGTTGAGGAGCAAAAGGTTAGCATGGTATGGGCATGTCATTAGGAGAAATGAAAACCATGTAACTAGAAAAGTTTTGAGTATGATGGTGGATATAAGAGAATAGGAAGACCGAAAAAGGTGTGAACGGATTGTGTGAAAAACGATAAGTGTGTAAAAGGTGTGAATACTGAGATAACATTTGAAAATGGAAAGTCGAAAAGAAAAACATGTTGTGTTGACCGTACTTAGGTAGGATAAGGGTAACTAGATGATGATTTAACTTACCTTGCCGTCACTTTTCCTGTAAGCATCGTGAACCCGCCAGACTAGACCCGGACCGGCTGTCGAACTTTCGGCCCCGACTTCAAAGAACTGCATGATGGGATTAATTTCTATCGGTGGTGGGGGCGGGCTGGTACTCTTCAGTTTCGACATTATTCCGGTCATTCCGTTGCTGACTCTCTTGAAGATGGGGATCTCATCAGCTTTGTCTTCCTTGGGGTCGCATGGTTCAGCTGTTCAAAAAGAGGAATTATTAACTTTTTAATATTATTATTTGTACCCTAAAGTGATATGATTCAGTTGTATGTGTTTGATAGCTGTTTCGAATTTTACATGGTTATTAATCAATATGTTAATAGGTTAAGATAGATCAGTTCGGTATTTTACACTTCTGTTTCTCAACCGATTTTTTTGTTTTATTTTTGTTTAGTAGCTACTGCGGAATTTCAGTCATATCAACAAAAAGAAAAGAAGAAATGCCTTTTTTTCATACCAAGGACATGGCGTCGTAACCTTTGTTTTTATGTTATAGTTCATGCTCCTTACGTCTATAATGTACAATAATTTTAAAATAATTTTGGTAAACTGATCGATCAAATCATAATCATGACGTCACTGTGAATGACGTCATACTTCTACATGGACGCCATTTTATCGCTGCCCCGACATATATTTTATTTTTTTAGATAAGGACCAAATGTAAGAAGTAAAACAAAAAAAAACTAATCGAATATATCCAGTAGTTTTTGAGTGATGCGCGCACATTGACAGACCTATATTATATTATCTATATAGATATGTTATGAGGTAAAACTTGGATACATAGTTTTGTAAAGGTAAGTCGATCGAGTTTCACGCAAAGCTTGATGCATGTCTGATTGGAGGAACTATATGTCATCATCATTACATAGTATAAAACAAAGTCCCCTACCGCGTCTGTTTGTCTGTCTGTTCGCGATAAACTCAAAAAGTACCGAACCGATTGTCATGCAGTTTTCACCGGCGGATAGAGTGATTGATGAGGAAAGTTTTAGTATATAATTTGTCAAGGATTTTTTCATAATCAGGGCGGGACAACGTCTGCCGGGCCCGCTAATTTATAATACTTTACGTCAATTGAATTGACAGTTAGTATATTTTTAGAAAAACAATAAGATTAGATTATAGATTAGATATTAAATAAAATAAAAATAATACGGTTTAGATTTAACTACAAAGAGAAAAACTGATTTTCAAACATAATTGTCGGGACTCCGTAATACATTCTTGGCGACATATTTTAATTTAATGAAATGGCTATTATATACTCTGGAAAAGGAGTTATTGAAGATATAATAATTTCAGTTCTGATTATCTCTTGCTTTTTAAGTCTTCTAAGGCGAAAAAGTAAGAGTTACGCAAAAATCAATAGGTTTGGAAGAGAAAGCGCTTCACTTTGTTTACACATAAAGTCACATACAAACTTTGAATGACATGAGCATATTAATGTATCTTTCAAATTTTAGAAACATATTTACTGCATTGCGATAACGCTGTATTCGTATACACTAAGGGCAGTCCCTTAGAGATTGTTCTTTGTTATCATTCTGTTCTATACTTCAGTTTTATTAAAAATGCACTTTAAGAAATAACAAAAGATCGTCGCTTCTCGTCATAAAGAACGACTCAGTCTGAGCAGATTATACTGTTATATTTATTTTTCCTTTAGTACGTATGTGCTTCATTTTTTATAAGATTATATTATTACATACTAAGTTGTGATCAAAATGATAAGCCAGAAATATGTAGGTTTTTTTTTTTATATCATAGGAGGCAAACGAACAGGTGGGTCACCTGATGTAAGCGATCACCACCGTCCATAGACACTTACAACACCAGGGGAGTCGCAAGGGCGTTGCCAGCCTGTGTAGGGAGGGGGGAGAGGGGGGAGGAAGGGAAGAGGAAAGTGGAAGGGGAGGGGAGGAGGGTGTCCGGCGTTCTCACTGACCGAACGAAACGCAACAATGCAAGCACTGTTACTTCACGTCGGTTTTCTGTGAGAGGGTGGTACTACCCCGGGCGAGCTGAAACCAGTAATAGTTTCAGCGTGGCTCTACCACCTACATAAAGGTAGGTGATGTAATATAGTCATATATAATATATTAGTGATTTTAAACAGTGTGTGACTGTTGTAGGTGATTCATGATTCATAATTATTATTATTGTTTGATGAATATGAAGTATATATTTAAAACTAGCTGTGCCCACGACTTCGTCTGCGTGGAACTTTATGTAAAAAACAGTGTTTTATGAAATCTTCTGTGTACTTAAGTTCGCGTCATCATTATAATTACATTAACTTTTGATAGAGTGAACCGATTTTAATGAAATAAAGAGTAATTCTAGGAGATGCTTTATGATTTTGTTGATGAGGTTTTATCGTGCACGCGGTACTTTAGCAGTGATGCGTATTCATACAAACAGACAGACAGACATTTCTAACAATGATTTGTTGAAAATGTATTTTATTACTTATTTCTAGACACCTGCAACAATTTTTAACACGAAAATCGAAAAAGTACAAACACATTCGATTGACATACTTATTATATATCATCATTACATAGTATAAATCGAAGTCCCCTACCGCGTCTTTCTGTCTGTCTGTTCGCGATAAACTCAAAAACTACTGAATGGATCTTTATGCGGTTTTCACCAGTGGATAAAGTGATTCACGAGGAACGTTTTGATATATAATTTGTCCAGAATTTTTTTATAAACAGGGCGGGACAACGTCTGCCGGGCCCGCTAGTTTAATATAAAATAAAAAAAAAAAAAAAAATATGATGTAGGTACTAGGATACTATGTATGTATAGGAATTAGGACATTCGCACAAAAAACGGTAGAAAACTGTACACAATATATACAACTGTACTATATATTTTGTTCTATAAAAATTCTTTATTACATGTGGAAATATCCCCTGTACGTGACTTTATTCACCATTAAGGCATTATTTCTTTTAATCAGAAAACTGTACAATATATAAAACAAAACTTTAAAGGTATTTGCACGTGTTGTAAAAGTACGTAGCGAGAAATATAGCATTATTTCAGGTGAATAACGGATATTCATGATCTCCATTATCAAGAGAGACAGTTTACACTGTGGTAAGTGTGACAAAAAAAAACAAAGCAAAATGCATTATGATTTTAATAAAATATTATACGCAGGTTGAAGCAATATATGTGTTCCCAAAATTGATTTGTTAATTAGGAGAAAACGAAAAGTAAAAAATATACAGAAGAATTAAGGAACTGAAAGTTAATTATAACATCATTTACTTTATTTTTAACTCATTCGATGCCATCTAATAACAAAAAGTTTGTACCATATGCCACTGATTTTTGTGGTGAATTATAGGTAAAATATATATCACTGAATTTGTAATAAGACTTAAGACTTCATCAGTTAATTATAACATCATTTACTTTATTTTTAAGTCATTCAATGCCATCTAATAACAAAAAGTTTGTACCATATGCCACTGATTTTTGTGGTGAATTATAGGTAAAAATATATCACTGAATTTGTAATAAGACATATTATCTTATATATTTTTTCTCACAGTAACAATGTTACTAGACGATAAATGTGATATATTGTACAATGGAACAAAAAAAATGGCAACATTTTTGTGAACGCATTAATAAAAAACGCATCTTTAACATCACGTACACCCAAATGCACTCGGGTGTGTAGGCACACAGGTAAAACGAGTCAATACCACGGGTGCGTTGCTGGCATGAAATGGGTTAACCGACTTCGTAAAGGATTAGGTTCACAATTCGCTTGTATTTTTGTATGTTTGTTATCTCAGAATATCGTCCTTTATAAGCCAATTTGAAAAAATCTTTTTTATTGCAAACGGGATATTTTCCATGAAGCCCCTATTTTAATTACATTAGTATTGGACTTTGGCTGTTGAAAATACACCAAGGATCTCTTCAAAATCACACATACGGTTACTAAGATATTGGTTAATTTATGACAATCCAGAACTAGGTAAGTACCTATCGTCGACAACATTCTGGTGTATTTTTTAGAGATTTGTTGAAGTTACAGCTCGCGCGATACAGTGACAAAAAATATTACATCACCGCGACAACATTACACATGTCACCTCCACACACGTGCACGCATACATTCATGCTTACACATGCAAGTGGATGAGTTTTATTTTATTTCCCTTATCAAACTAAAAGAGTTTAGAAAATTATCCGATACGACATATATATAAGAGTTGTTGAGGTATGTATGCTTGGTACACATATATGTTTCAATAACTCATATATGTATGAATAGTTAGCTTAGCTTAGGTTAGCTCAGATAGGTCGCAAATTGAGGAATTGATCTCAAGCTTGGTCCTGCGTCGTTTATGGGTGGTTCTCTGTGGTGGTTTATGATTATATATTTTGACTTGGCTTGTTTACGGATTCCGAACTAGTTCTTATACCTGACTTTGCTTGCTTTTTGGACTTTGGTGGATTACTCTGTTCTTTGACTTGGCTTCGTTTTCTGGATTTGTTTTCTTGCTTATCGACTTACTTGGCGCGTTGTACGGACTCGGCCTTTTTTGCCTCTTGGTTTGCCGGTGGCCCTGTGTCTCCGGCAAGCCATGAGTGCCAAAAAAATCACCAAGAAGCGCGTAAGCGCAGCTATGGACTCCGACACGGAAACGGAGGGACGGGTGGCTCCCAAAGTTAGTACCTCTCATAGGGGGACTGCGAGGCGGGTCAGCCGCAACGTGGGTTGTCGTGGTATAATGGGAGAGGCTGACGGGTCGTTTGACCGGGCCTTGGCCGGAAGCTTAAGTGGGGCGGAGTCGGAGACTTCGGCAACGGGCTCAATTGTTGCCTCGGCTGCCGAGTCCAAGGCTGGCTCCAAGGCCGGGTCAGCGGCGAGCTCGGAGGCAGAGCCTATCGACGTCGAAGATCTCGACGTTTTCACGCTGAAGGCTCTGGCGGGGACAAAAGTGACGGCTATCTTCGAGACGGTGAAGAAGTCGCGAAACCTGCAGGGGCCCTGTATAAAGGTGCTAAAGGAGGCAGCCAGGACCCTTAAAGAGGTGGTGGAGGCGCTCGCTGAGCGCACGGAGTCGGCGGAGGTTAAGAAGCTCCAGAGGGAGACAAAGAACCTCCGCCGCCAGGTCGAGGATCTAAAGGTGGAGATTCTGGCCTGGAAGCAGGAAGCGAGCGCCAAGAAGCAGATGCCTCCGCCTCCAGCACCTGCTATGGCGCCGTCGGAGCACCAGTGGGAGGAGGTGCTCGCTGGGGCCGTTTCGCGCCTCGAGCGGTCTCTCCAGGTGTCGTTCGGCAATATGCTGAACGCGCGCCTGGAGAGCCTGGAGAGTCGCCTCCCACCGGAGGTGCCCGTCCGCCCTCCCTTGGCGGCGGATAGGAGGAAAGGTGGAGCGGGGGCTCCACCCGCAAGACCGGTGGTGCCCCAGAGGCCGGCACCGGTGCCCCAGGCCCCGATCACCCCTCTGGGGATGAACTGGGCCGAACTGCCGACTCCGGCGGCGGCGGCTACCGGCTCCAGTTGGGCCGTCGTAGCGGGCCGCAAAAAGAAGGCCGTCAAGGCCCCGGTGGCGCCCAAAGCCACAGCCCCGACGGCCCCAGCGGCCCCACCTAAGCCGGCGGGACAGAAACTCCCTTCCGTCCCCCAATCGGCTGCGGTTATCGTGACGCTGCAGGGCACTGCGGCCGACAGGGGGATAGGATACAGGGAGATTTTGAAAAAGGCGCGGGAAGCCGTGGCCCTGCCGGACATGGGCGTAGGAGAAGTCCGGGTCCGGCAGACGGCCACGGGAGCCCGTAAAATTGAACTCCCGGGGCAGTCTAAAGAGAAGGCCGCCGAACTGGCCCGAGAGTTAAAAGTGGCGCTGGCCGACGTCGCCACGGTCGTCGTGCCGACCAAGAGGGCGGACATCCGAATCCTCGGGCTGGACGATTCGGTGTCCCCCCTCGAGATTGAGACGGTTGTGGCGGCGAAGGCCGGCTGCAAGGCGGCCGACCTCAAGGTCGGGGAAATTAAGAAAAACTGGGGGGGCCTTGGTGCGGTCCATGTATCGCTCCCCGCGGCGACGGCCAGGGAGCTTGTGGAGGCCGGCAAGCTCCTGATCGGGTGGAGCGTCGTCCGCGTCCACCTGCTGGACGAGAAGCCCATGCGTTGTTTTAAATGCATGGGCTTGGGGCACACCCGCCCCATGTGCCCCTCCTCGTCCAACAGGGGGGACGGGTGCTACCGTTGCGGCGCGGCGGGCCACAAAACGGCCCAATGCAAGGCAGAGGTGGTCCGCTGCGCCGTATGCGCGGACGCGGGGAGGCCCTCGGGGCATGTGATGGGGAGCCGCACTTGCAGGCCCCCCACCACCAAGGGTAGGGACCTCCCCACAGTGGGAGCAATCCCGAAGGTGGTGGCCGCCAGGCGGGAGGAAGTTGATATGGACCAATAATGGATCGGTCCATATACAACTTCCTCCAGGCGAACCTCAACCACTCCGCCGCTGCACAGGACTTACTCGTGCAATCAGTGGCGGAGTGGGGTATCGGGCTTGCGATCGCCACGGAGCCTTACTTCGTTCCATCCCAGCCGCAGTGGGCTGGGGATCGGAACGGCTCCGTGGCGATCGTGGCGAGACGAGGTTCGTCCCTGGCGGTCAGGGAAAGTGGGGCCGGGTTCGTGACGGCCGTCTGGGGAGAGTACGCCATTGTGGGGGCGTACTTCTCCCCCAACAAGCCCCTGAGGGAGTTCGAGGCGTATCTCGGCTCCCTGCAGGGGGCTGTCAGACGGCTGTCGCCGCTCCCCGTGGTCCTCATGGGGGACTTGAATGCTAAGTCGAGGACCTGGGGAGCGGCGGTCACGGACCTGAGGGGCATGGCCGTTGAGGAGTGGGCAGCTGAGCTGGGGCTGTCCCTCCTCAACCAGGGGAGCGTCCCCACGTGCGTGCGATGGAACGGGACGTCAGTGGTGGACGTCTCGTTCGCCACCCCGTCCGTCGCACGCCGTGTCCGGGGGTGGAGGGTGCTGGAGGAGGTGGAGACCTTATCGGACCACCGATACATCAGGTTCGAGGTCTCCACCTCCCAAGCCGGAAGTGGCACCCGCCCCCGGAGGGGCGCGAAGTTCCCCTGTTGGGCGATGAGCCGCCTCAACCGCGAATTAGCGGAAGAGGCGGCCATCGTCCAGGCCTGGGCCATGCCCCCCCCCACAGGGGCTGATGTCGACGCGTCCGCAGCCCGCCTCCGTGCAGCCCTCACGGAGGTTTGCGACGCGTCGATGCCGCGGAGCGTACACCGCCCAGACAAACGCTGGTGGTGGTCGCCGGAGATCGCCGTTCTCCGAGCGGCCTGCTCCGCGGCCCGGCGGCTGTTCGGGCGCAGCCGCCGGCGCCGGCATAGGGACCCGGAGGCGGAGGCCCGGCTGTATGGCAGCTATAGGGAGTGCAGGAAGACCCTGCAGGCTGCCATCAGCCGGGCGAAACAAGCAGCATGGGAGGAGCTTCTCCAGACGCTGGAGGGGGATCCTTGGGGGCGCCCGTATAGGATTGTACGAATGAAGTTACAATCCTGGGCGCCCCCGGCGACGGAGACCCTCCGGCCGGAGGTGGTAGCGAGGGTCGTGGGAGAGCTGTTCCCCGACCCTCCGATGCTACCGGCTCCTCCCATGCCTCCGCCTCGGGAGGCAGTCGAGGAGGTGCTCGACGGTCCTCCTCCTCCGATAACGGAGGAGGAGATGGGGAGGGCAGTCGAGCGCCTCCTCAGCCGGCGTAGAGCGCCCGGCCCTGATGGGGTCCCGGGTCGGGTGCTCGGCCTAGCATTGGGCCATCTAGGGGGGTGGCTTCGGGAGCTGTTCGACCGGTGTCTTGCGGTCGGGCAGTTCCCGAAGCCCTGGAAGCTTGGGCGGCTCTGCCTGATGCAAAAGGCAGGCCGCCCTCCGGACTGCGCGTCCGCATATCGGCCCCTCGTCCTGCTGGACGACGCCGGGAAGGCGCTGGAGAGAATTATCTCCTCCCGGGTCGTCCAGCACCTAGAGGGCGTGGGGCCGAATCTGGCGGACGCGCAGTATGGCTTCCGGACAGGGCGTTCCACGGTGGACGCCCTGTCCCTCCTTAAGTCGCTGTCTGCGGAGGCGACCTCCCAGGGGGAAAGGGTGTTGGCGGTGTCCCTTGACATCGCCAACGCCTTCAACACCCTGCCGCATGGTGTTGTACGGGAGGCGCTCCGATATTTCGGAGTGCCCCCGTACCTGCGGCGGGTGTTGGAGGCTTACCTCGAAGGTAGGGAGGTCGCCTACGTAGACAGCGACGGGCGAATGGTCAAGCGGGCCACAAGACGGGGGGTTCCACAGGGGTCGGCCTTGGGGCCGCTCCTGTGGAACATGGGCTACGACTGGGTGCTCCGCGGCGTGCTCCCATATGGGGCACGCCTCATATGCTACGCGGATGACACCCTAGTCGTAGCCCGGGGGGGGGGGAATGGAGGGAGGTGGAGCGCCTGGCCACGATGGCCACAACCCTCGTGGTCAGGCGCATCAGGAGGTTGGGCCTCAGGGTGGCCCTCGAAAAGACCGAGGCCCTACTTTTTCATGGGCCTCGGCGGGGGCCACCACCTGGGGCCCACATTGTGGTGGAGGGCGCCCGGATCAGGGTGGGGACCCAGATGAAATATCTGGGCCTCACCCTGGACGGGCGCTGGCGGTTCGAGCCCCACTTTGCGGGGCTCGGACCGCGAATTGCTGGGGTGGCGGCGGCACTCGGCCGGTTACTCCCCAACATAGGGGGGCCGGGCGCCGGGTGCCGCCGACTCTACATGGGAGTCGTGCGGGCGATGGCCGCCTACGGGGCTCCAGTCTGGGCCGACGCCCTCGGTGCCGCCAACGTGCGCGCGCTGCGTAATGCGCAGCGCACGGTGGCACTGAGGGCGATCCGGGGGTACCGGACGGTGTCCTCTGCGGCGGCCTTCACGCTCGCCGGCTCCCTACCCTGGGAGCTGGAGGCAGGAGTTCTCGCCGCCGTGTACCAATTCACGGCGGCGAGAAAACGAAGGGAGGAGCCTCCGGCTCCCAGGGAAGTAGAGGCGGAGAGACGGCGTCTCAGAAGAGACGCCGTCGAAAGATGGCAGCAGGACCTGGCGGACGAGCGGTTCGGGCGGTTTACCGTAGACGCCGTCCGCTCGGTCCTGCGGGAGTGGATTGATAGGGAGTGGGGCTCCCTGACGTTCCGACTGGTGCAGGTACTCACCGGACACGGTTGTTTCGGGTGGTACCTGCACCGGATCGCGCGCAGGGAGCCGACCGCCGCTTGTCACGAGTGCGGCGCTGACGAAGATACCGCGCAGCACACTCTGTCTGAGTGTGCTGCGTGGGGGGAGCAGCGCCGCATTCTGGCGGCGGCGGTAGGACCTGACTTGTCGCTGCCGAGCGTGGTCTCGGCCATGCTCGGCAGCGAACAGGCGTGGCGAGCGATGTCCTCCTTCTGCGAGGACGTCATCTCGCAGAAGGAGGCGGCGGAGAGGGCCCGCGACGCGGACCCGCTGAGTGGCCGTCTCCGCCAACGGAGGATTGGCAGGAGGAGGCGGCGCTTTGCCCAACTCCTCCTGCCACCGTAGCCGGACCTGAGGGGATGGGCCGGGGGGCCCATCTCCTCATTGCACAGGTCCGGCGGACGAGGGGGGGCAGCCGGCGTGTACCCGGTCTGTCCCTCTATAGGTAGGAGCCCGGCGGTCACCTTCCGCCGGGCGGACCGTGGGGGCGGCTCTACAAGGTTGATTAGCTTGAACGATCCCTTGCCGCCCCCACACAACGGTCTGTCGGTACACCGTGGGGTTTTAGTCCGTGCGAGTCGGACATAACCCACTCTCTCCCCCGGGAGGGTGGGTATCCATAAGGGATATCCCCACGTTAAAAAAAAAAAAAAAAAAGATAGGTCGCAAATTACATGTATCAGGTAACAGCCCAAGCCGAGGTGTGCCGTGCAACCTTGAGCTAGTTGTCAAATAAAATCGGCCGAGTGCCTTAAGCGCTCGTCTTAGTAGTCCGGTGAAGCTGTTAAGACGTTGCTAGGTAAATAGCGTAGTCAGTTCGAAAAAAAATAATGTTGAAGTTATGAAGTAAAAGTGACCAAATCTTTACTTTACAGTCACAATATATTTGAAGATCTCTCTTTATTGTCTACTGCGTCAATCACTTTTCTATATGTAGATTTTTTCAACTAAGTTTTTTACTTAACCTTGTGATTTTTCAAACATTTACAATCATAAAACCTTGTCCTTGTCCCGCCTTGATGATAAAAAAATAAACATTGATAAATTATATACCTAAACCTGAATCATTTTATCTACTGGTGAAAACCGCATGAAAATCCGTTTAGTAGTTTTTGAGTTTATCGCGGGCAGACAAACAGACAGAAAGTCAGACGTGACAGAGGAATTTCTTTTATAATATGTAGTGATAGGTAAAATTTTGGCTAATTTAATGTCACAAAAGAAATTTAAAATGTTGAGGTTCTATTTACCTAGACTATATAAGACAATGTTCAAAATAAATTATTTCTAATCGTGAATCAGTACTTCATGTACGAGTAAGTATATTATAATAGCGTGTCAAAGCACGGCTACAAATAGTATTGCATAAAGTTCATGAAATACCAAAACATAACTCTTCTCTTTAAAAATGTTGTGCATGTATATCGTCTAATTAGGTAGACGCATACAATACTAGCTTTGCTCATTGGAATAGCATAGGATAATTGGATATTTGAAGGTATAACTCGGCCGATTCGCGAAACTGTTAATTAAACCTACAAGCCAGTTTGCGTTGCACAAAGTTCCATTAGCCAGTTAACTAACTAAGTAATCTAGTTTCGATATTGTTCCGAAACGAACGCAGTTTTCATAACGTAATCAACACGTTGACGTTGGACCAGGAAATTTGTTGTTCTTTTTTTTTTTAAACTTTTACATCGAAGGTATGTGAAAAGCATTTTTCATTCGTATTTTTTGCGGATATAAAATGATTCGTGTAAATATTTTTGCGGGCTACTTTAGTTTTCGTCAGCAGATTTGTCCATGTCGGAAAAGTTTCAAAGTTATTGCTATAAAGAATGTTTTAAATATATTGCAGTAGTTTCATATGAAATTGAGGTGTAATTGGAGTTTTGGAAAAAATCAAACAATTCAGGTTATGTTATTGTAAAGGCAACAATATTGTCATATTTTATCCTTATTAATTTATCTATTACAAAAGAATTCGATAACATGCTTAAAAATATTTGAATTAGAAAGTATATTTTATTGTTATTTAAAGGTAGATACTATTTAAACACGATTAAATGTTAAAAACAACTGAAATGTTTCCTTTTTTATATTAGGTCGGGAAGGTGACAGGAAAATACCTGATGGGAAGTACGGTAAAGTCCAAAAACAGCGAGTACTGTCGGTGCTAAGTACCAACTTTAGTCTTCGCCGAAATATTCGGAGAAAGAGCACAGGCTTACCGGGAGGTGATTTCACAATGTATTTATTTGGGTAACAAACAGCCACACAAAAAACTGTTATAATTATGATATAAACTAAAAGGCCTAAGTACCATTGTTTAAAAGCAAAACATTTTTAGGCAGTTTTTAAGAAATCGTAGTATAATTGTGATAATTATTTACTTATACATGATGTCAAAGTTGCCAGTCCTTATTGTAATTATCGTAGATTTTGTGGATTTCATTGTCATGGAAGATGTAAATGAAGAGTTTCAGAGATTTAAAAGTAAACGGTGTTTATCTTCATTCATGGAAGCGTAGAATTACTTTCCATTTAGGAACAAATTTAAGGTCTATTAAAGCTCTCGTTAGTGGTACACCTTTTTTATTAAACAAGAGTTTCCATACGATTCTTGTGAGAATCTATAAAGTGGTAGACGCATTTCCAGTATTACGATTGAACTCTGACCCACGAATGTATTTAAAATTATTTTTCCATTACTTATTTTAAGAATCACAATGAGTTTAAATAAAATATCAACAGAGAATATCAAAATAGCTATGATGAATACGAAGTTTACAGTAAATAAATATTTGTGGTGATGGTTTGAGCAAAAATATTAATGAATTAAGTACTTGCGGAATATCTACACAGTATGGACGTTCCGGTTCGTTTGAACACTGTAATTGGATTAAGTGAACGCTATTCAGAGTTGCTTGCGTAAATACTTAAAACAGGTGTTGAGCTAAACATCGGTTAAAGATATTTTTTTATAAAGTATTTAAAATGAGTATTAAATTTGTATATATTTATGTAATAATACTGATCATGGGTATGATATTGTGTTTAATTAACCAAAGAAGTCGCTGAAGCGATTTCAATGCTTTTAAAATCTGCTACAATATAAATCGGATGTCTATTATAAGCCTTGTCAATCTTTTTAGCTCTCTCAATGTAGCCGTAAGTTCGTGGTACGCGTAATTTAGTTAAGAGTTTAATATAAAACAAAGTCAAAATATTATTATTCTTTATATATAAATTTCATCTGTACGTGTGTATGTCACTGAACTCCTTCTAAACGGTTGGACCGATTTTGATGAAATTTTGTGTGCGTGTTCCAGTTGATTCGAGAATGGTTTAGATTCACAATTGAACTCGGTAGGTGGCGCTGCGGTTGAATTTTAGATTTTTTTTATTATCAAGGCAGGACAACGTCCGCACGGTCCGCTAGTAGGAAAATAAAATTGACATTATTATTTTTAATTTGTCTCAACGTTGTGTATAATCATATAGTACGTATGCATACTTTAATTTTTATTCTCCATAACTCTGTTCAGGGCGTTCAAAAAGTTTGCTGGTGACTGTAATAATTTATATATAAGTATCATTAAAACAAATATAATGAGAATTGAATGAACACTTGATTTAAGAGTTCAACGAAATATTAGCTTATTATCTGAAGACTCGGTTTCTGAGGAGACTGGAATATTGCTATTTAATACTCGGTTAGTAAATTTGTTTAAAACGATTATTACCACTTTCATGTTTTCTCAAAATTTCCGGTATATTAATGTATCTACTCATCTATAGATAAATCATAGCCGTCTATTATTGGTTGGTTCGCTGCGAATGATTTTCATAATGAATACCTGAGGTATATCTTCCGGTTTATCTGAAGGTTCAATCTTGCGGTGGTATTCTTTGAAATTACCTATTTAAAATTACAAAAGAGTTGTAATGTATTAATATATCTCCATAATGTTTCGAACCGTTAGAATAAAAGCATTAAACATTATTACTCTTTGTGATTTTTTTATTAAAGTCTTTACTAGAAGTTTATGTGAGGGCTTTCCTTTACCGACGAGGGTTATGAAGCTAATGATTTCAGAAAGTCTTATGGGAGTAACTAAGCCTTATAGTAATTCGTATTGTTTCTAAATAATAAAACAATTCAACTAAAACTATTTATTTATAACTAGTTTTCGAATCGACAATGGTTCGTTAAATTTTTAAGTTTCAACATTACCGAGGTCTTTTTTGTAAAACAGTTGTGAATTTTATTTGAATTTTTACTGAGTACTATATATCTATTGTAGATTGTAGACGTAAGTAATGTGAACTGAAATAGAGATAAATAAATAAGATTCGATTTGTCTATTTTAATTCCTTTTTAGTTTATTTATATTATTTAGTTAATCTTTATTATATACCATTATATTGTAAAATACACTATAGAACGATGTTCATATCGCTGTAGACAATTCTTATTGTTATCCAATCTAAATACTTAAATATCTTGGTCTTAACATAATTTTTATGATTACAAAAGATTGCAGTTAATTATAAATCAAATATCATATTCATATATAGAGGCTTGAAAAAGCATCATATAAAACGTAAAGAAATCTTGAAAGATAATTTTAATTTTTTTTAATATCATAGGATGCAAACGAACACCGGTCACCTGATGTTAAGTGATCACCGTCGTCCATAGACACAAGCAACACCAAGGGAGTCGCATGTGCGTTGCCAGCCTGTTTTTGGGGGGAGGAGGAGTGGAGGGGATGGAGGGGAGGGAGAGGAAGGGAGGTGGGCCTCCAGTGCTCTCACTGACCTAACGAAACAACAATGCAAGCACGTTACTTTACGTCAGTCTTCTGTGAGAGGGTGGTTGGTGACGCCGCGCGATGGTCGACGTCACTGTGGCAAGCCTACCCCGGGTAAGCCGACCCATTCATGCTGAAACCAGTAATAGCTTCAGCGTGGCTCTACCACCTACAAAATTTCATTCCTTCCAACCTTCGTTTTGTGATATAACTGTCTTATACTATAAATCCATTTATATTCATTCCCCATTAATCAACTCTACTGAACGTAGTCCTTTCATAAATCATGCATTTCGCATACAATCACTGCAACCATTCCAAGTGGTTTGTCGCCCCGTCTGGCTTAGCGTCTGGCTAAGGGGAGACAATAGTAATTGAATTATTCCAAACTGTTGACCAACGGATCGTATTAATGACGATCGATTTCATCAGTAATATAATTGTCTATAGACCTCAAACTAAAACCCATTAACTGACTGGCCATTCATATTTTAAAAATTCAAATTGTACACAACCCACCTAACAACTAGCAACCTTAATTAAATTCATTTTCTATACATCCTGTATAGTTTTCAAGTTACATTCGTGTGCATCAAATTCAGTGTTTGGATGCTATTTCAATGGTCCTTTGTTGCGGAATAGCTTGCTAACAGACTAATCTCGAGATATGAATTATTCTGGAATTCCGTATACTCTGGACATGACACATGTTTACGCTAATATACGAGAAGGATGTCAGCAGTTTAATTATATATTTCAACTTGTAAATTAAATATAGATACTGACAAGGAATGGGATACTTTATTAGTTGCACGTTTACGAAACGAAACGTTGTCTTCTTCATTGTTGTTATAATGCATAATATCTTCATCATTACCAGCGTAATCACCACGCCCATAATAATATCTTCTATACATATAATAAGAATGTAAATCTAACATGTCTGTACTTTTTAGATTTTTGGGGAAAAAATTGTTGCAGGTGTCTAGAAATAAGTAGTAAAATACATTTCAATCATTTTTTGAAATATCTGTCTGTCTATCTGTCTGTTTCTTTGACCACGCAATACTACTAAAGTACTGCGTTCATGATAAAATATTACTAAGAAAGTCATAAAGCATATCTTCAAGTAACGTTTGTTTCATTAATCGTTCTATTATATTAAAAGTTATTGTAATTGGAATGACGGCTCGAGTTAAGTATGAGAGAAAAATAAATAAGTAAATGGCCTTAATACATTCAGAAGACTTTATTAATAATAGAATTCCGCACGGATGAAGTCGCGATCACAGCAAGTATATATATAAGATGATACGAGATCACTGTTGTGCGCGCATTATGCAAAATCCTACTGCATAGATTTCCATCGATTTTACTTTTAAAACACTCGATCCTTATCTAAAATCTTCATCTATTTATTTGATAAAACGATTGATAATCTGCGTAAGCAAAGACATGATATATTGGAAGAAATTTGTGTCATTTTTAATAATGCAGTTTACCTCCCATGCGAAACTTTTCTAGTGCAAATAACTATGTAGGTACCTACTTACTCTATATAGTATCTTATTTCAAATCTTTCATTATAGTATTTCCAACTATTTGCAAAAAGTCTGAAATGTGACACACGAAATATTCCAGTTATTGCTAAATAACTTGCCCAAATGAAACACACTGGACCTTATCTAATATATATTCCGTTGGTTAGATACTTCATCATTTACTTTTAATCTATTTATAATATGAGAAGAGCGTAATTTTAGCAATTTTAGGCAAAATTAAAAATATATATATAGTGGTAGGTACTGATTTATCACTAATTCAAAACATTCGTGTGTTTTCAACGCTCTGCCACTAAGAACGTCGTTAGATATTTTAGTGATAGTTACTATTCGAAAATAATCGAATAAAATGAACAAAAACCTTCTATGCATAGAAGATGTATAAATAATAAAATATACCTTCTTTAATAAATTTTAATAAAGAAATAATTTTAAGCATAAAAAACTTATTTAAGAATATTCTTGAAACTGACTGATAGACAAAGCACACCTTAAGCCGGTGGGTGCAGAAGCATGAAATTTTGCACAAGATTTTTCAATATAAGGTGAGTACTGAGAACCGGTTTATGAATGCAAATTTTGATTGCGGAAGCACATCCGTTAAATCTATTTATGCAAGGAAGCAGCAAAGTTCACGCTACTCTATTCCTATCTGAAATATGTAGTTAGGAACTGTTATATATTTTTATTTTCAATCATATAACAATGAATTTGTGCACATATAACTGTTTATATTTATTACACTTTGACACTGGGTCATTTATAACAACATTATATATTTAGGAAAAAAAATATAGGGAGCTCTCCTTTGACACATTCCTTTAGTGCTGCCAACAACTCAATAGTGTGGCCGTCATTTTATTTCAAATTAACCAGCAGTAACACGAATTAACACATGAGGCGTTTCAGTAGCCTATTAAGACTGATTTCAGGACCGGAGTGCTATTGTAGTTGGATGTACATTGTTATTGACAGCAGTGACAAATTCATAGCATAAAGAGGCTCATTCTAATATTAATTAGTGTGTCCCAGTAACCACACTTATAACCCACCTCCTCTTCCGCAGTCCACAAAATTCATCTACATTATCATTACACGCCAGTTGGTCATCGTTACGTTTCATTTCCGTACGAATATTCCTATAGACCCGTATAAACGAAGTATAACGTAGTATATTCAGTAACTGAACCGATATGGCAGATTGGAAAGGTTTGTTTTCGAAATATACGTAGTTCGTGACTGGAATAAATATAGGTACTCCCACGTTGTAACTATTTACATATTTATATTTTATCTTCTGTATTTTGGGAGGCCGGTTGTATTATAAGCTGATGTTTGATCACAATATCATTCAACGTTAATTGTTGACATGTATCCGTAAATAGTGACATGCTACGCGTAGAAGACGGGCTTCGATTGTATTTCAGTTATTTTTCAGAAAAAAGCAATGTTATTGTTGTTAAATTCTATATTATAGTTTAATTCTAAGAAGTTGTTGAGAGTTAAGCTGTTTGTGAAAAAATTTTTTGGAATCGGATCACTTCATTCAGAGATTAATTACCAGTAAACAAACTTAACCTGTTCACTAGTGCTGAATATATATTTTGGAAAATTCTTGATAAAGCGCAAGAAACCTGGGAGTGTCGGCAAAAACGATTTACATAAATCATCTGAAACTCTGATCGAAGACCATTAATTGACAGTACTGTGTTTTTTTTAACTTACTGTTAATATAATTTCCAAAAGTAAAAAAAGAAGGTGGAGTGTTATATAATTGATACTGTATACTATTTTTCTAGTTATTTAGTAAAGGTTAGCTGAGCTGACGTGGACAGTTTAGTCTGAGAGGCGACATTACATGTAAGCCCAAGCCGAAGTCCGGTCACATTGATAGCCTTGTGCTAGTTGTCATTTCGGCTGAGTGCCTTAAGCGCTTGCTCAAAAAGCCCGGTGAATGTATGAAGGCCCGTTGATAAAAACTGTAAAAGTGGGATTGTTCTATTGTTACCTTTCTATTTATGTGAAATAATATAGTTTACTGCAAGATATTTGTTACCCATGGACATAACATTATGTAAATATCTACTAACTCTGGTCATGTCCATTTACATTAATGAAACGGTGTGTAATTTGTCAACTCCCTCGTGTTTATTTTAAAATAAGCAGTTTATTTTATTTTCTGTTTATTGAAATCAATGTATTTTTCAGTTTTCCATTAAGAAGTATCATTTAACATTATTAACTTTGTAGCATAGTTCACTGTGCACTGCAAAATATTAAAGTTATAAGTATAAAAAACCGACAGAAATAACAAAATAATTACTAAGTTCCTAGAGGTTCCTTAATAGAAGAAATAGAAATCAGTCATAGTAATGCTTATGTGGTTACTAGGTCAATAGTAACTGTTGATAAATATTATAAAAAAAACGTTTTCGAAGAATCATTAATCATTATTATACTAAAAAATATTGATCTTAAAAAGAAAAAAGCAGTACAGTACTGGCGACATCAAAGAAAAAATATACTGTGAACTTATTAAAGTTTTATTAAGTTACCTTCAACGTTAACCTTTAATATAAAGTTTGTTTTATTGCATTTTATATCAAGGTACTGTTATAAAATTAACTTTTATGTAGATCGCTAAGCTAAGCTGAAAAGAATATTGTTAAAAAATTAACATCTACTAGCATATATAGTACCCAAAAAAAATTTTAATTTATTCGCTATTGTATTCTTGAATATGTTGTATGGCTGAATAAGAAGAAGATTCGTTACTAATAGGAGAATAAAAAAGATAAATGTAGTAAACGAGTGACAATTTGGTACCCAAGAGACAGCGCTAGAGGTCGAGGTCACCAATCAAGAAGATAGGAAGATGACTTGAAAATTACCTTAGCACCCTTTTGGATAAGATTGGCGGTGGACAAAAAGTAGTAGGAAGAGTTGGAGGAGGCAATTGACATTAGGAGCACCGAAACAAAGAATATTTTGTAATATAGGTGTAGTTTTTTTTAACTTTATATTTAGTCCAGTAAAACTTGTATTGGAACGGTATAAATTGAATTTAATGAAACGGAAAAGAGATAACTATAAATGTATAAATAGGTTTTAGGCTGTAAGAGAACAAGATATTAATCTATATATTAATACGTGAAGCAGAAACTTTTTACACCTTATTAAGCAAATTTGATTGAAGAGGTTAACGTGAAATTTGGTATAGTTAAAGTTTATATGGAGGAGAAGTGCGCAAAGCTATTTTTTATATATAAAATGCATTAGAAATACATTAAATTAAATTATCATTATGCCATTCTGCTTGAATGACACACAAAATACACACACATGTAAATGTAAAAGTCGTTTCGCCATCCGTCATTTCACTCTTACGTTCCAATTATTTTTTTTCATCCTACATTCAATATTTTTAACATGACGGAACGTATCCATATCTTACATACACTTTGAAATTAACTGATCAAATTGTAGGTTAATTTTATAATAATATAATATGTAAATTCATAATATACATTAATAATTAACTGATAAACAATTTATCTTTAATAAATATGTGAAATCACTGAAATAGTTATTATTCTCTTTGGTCTTATTGAATATCAAAATTTTTAGGTGACAGGACTGCTTTCATTTCATGTTGTCATAAGAGTAAAGCAATATTACCAGCCTTAAGTCGATGTAAATATTTTAATGTTTAGTATTTTAATATATTTTTATGGTGGACTCACTTCAATTGATGATGCAATAAAATGACTGCTGGATACTGCTGCTCACCATATTATGCGCAATTATATTTTTATGATGTGTGGACACTGCTGTTAATTTTATATACTCCAATTTTTAATTGAAAATATTATAGTAGCATAATGCATGAAATTTCTCCGGAATTGGAGCGCAGTGATGCTTTTTATTGTAATGATTATGTACTAATTTATTGCAATGAAGGATCATCAGACAGTTGAAAAAAAAAAATAAGAAGATTTGTATGCTTATGAAAGTAATCCATGAATTAGATTTCTGCAGTTACAATGATGCAGTTCAACTTGATGTAGCAGTTATATTTAGTACAGTTGACAATGAATTTTTAACAAAAATAAATTCATTTTCAAAAATGGTAGTATGTAGTATTAAACACATCTTTGTTTTGGATTCATCATTTGATTATATTCCGTATCCACTTACTTTTCTAAACGATGATACTGGACATATCACTATTCCTCATAATGTACAGACTACATTTCATTCAATATCATCCAAAAGTACCACCCACCCATAGTGTCGTATAAAATTAATTGAAAATTGTGTTGTGATAAATTTCTTTATTTTTGTAAAGTTATGTTTACTTAGAGCCTTGCACCACCTTTTATAATCGCCTGTTTTTTGTTTCAAATTTATAATTAATTTCAATTTTCATTTAGACATAGATTTTTTTATGCTTATATATTTAAAAAAAAAGTGGCAAGTAACTGAGTAGCAGTGATGAAAACCTTTGATTGTAGAAGTATAACACTTTGACAAGAGAACCCTAATAAAGTTCAAACTTTAAAAAATAAATGAACTATAGTCGAATGTCGACCACTGGGCGACCACTAGTAAGTATAATTAAGTATATTCCTTATGCACTCGAAATATATGCAAAGAGAGCAAGAGAGAGAAACGTTGAAATCTATAGTACATTATTCTTTGTTGGATCGTAGTGACAGTAACGCACTTTTAAAAAATTATTCTGTGTGTGTATTATTATGTGTTATGTATTATTAAAATTGTTAATATTTATTAAAATATTGTAAAATAATTCATCTCATTTTGTTAAAAATTAATCAGAATACTAAGTTTCACTTCTAGCGCGTGTGACCTCACACTCGAATTCTTTTGTATTTTACTCTTAAATATTTTAACATAATTGTAAAATCTTCGCCAAATGAAGTCTTTATTATTAGAGATACATTATTATAGAATTTTAAATAGTTTTCGATTGCCGAAATGTTTGTATTAATAGTATATCGTTCAAGTAAATATTTAAGTTTGGAGCGTTGATATCTAGATCCGCTGATTTGAAAAATTCCTTGTATGTTCTATAGCCCATTCAATAAAACAAATTATATGTGCTATCCAATATTGCACTACGGCCTTCCGGAACGAAGTAATTACCATAAAGATTGCAGTTCAGAAAAAGTACGCTAATAGAAAACTAAGTATATCTCTTTGTTCCGTGTAAATAATAATGCGAGGAGGGCGGCCTCTATGGCACGGCGTGAAGTGGAAGAGTCCAAGGTTAAAAATAATTAAGTACAAGTGGAATTACGGGACACAGCTGGTTATTCTACATTTGAAAAAAGTTATTTATGCCCTATTTTATACGACACTGTGATATAAGAATGATATGTTATTATTAGCTTGGTTAATTTTAAACTGTAGCTTAAAACACCTGTAGGTAGTGAACTTCATATTAAAATCAATAAATTACATAAAAATGTGTATTTTCACGTTTCTTTGTTCTCTCAATTATTTTAAACTACGCAACAGATTTTAATACGATACTAACTATTACTTTGATAAATTCTTCCAGAGGGTCTATATACATAATACGTGCATATTGTATATATATACAAAATAGAAAAACAAAACTAAGAGTATATTAATTAAGTAGATACTTATATTACTGATGTTGGTTAAATCCTACGAGATCCTCGTACACAAAAACAATGTAAAATAAAAACGTATCTCTTAAAAAGCATTACAAAAACATTCGCGTTGGTATATATTATGCCTCCTGAGGATAGTCCAATGTAATTTTTTTAACTTTTACATATTAATAGAAAATACTGGGTTCTTTGCGAAGTTATTTTATATATTATTTATATTATTATATATTATAAATCCATATCTAGTTAAATATTTTAGCTACATTGAGCTTTTACTCCATATGTCAGAATTCTTCTTTCGTAAGATGCAGATTTTAGAAGATCGCTGCTTACGAAAGGCGCTTGGTGACTCATGGTACGTCCGAAAGATCTATATGGACTTGGAATTTTCGTCGATCTAGGCGTACGCGATCGTTCACAAACAATTTTTTCCAAAAACCCGCGAATCTCTCTATATATTAAATCTATCTATATTAAAACTCCTAAAAAATTACCTGATCGTATGTTTATTTAAATAGCTTCGATACTAATGATGTCATATTAATAAATACATTACATTCGACGCTAAGTCGGGGCAAGTCGCTAGTAATAAATAAAACATTTGAAAATTACATACATAATTTCAAAATTATCATCAATATTTTTTTTACGAGTTATATAAGCGAAAGAAACGTAATATATATTTTAACTGAGACGTATAATCGCGAACCATGATTGCGGAAATGGAATAACAAACTCGAGAAAAAATAACCGCGCCGGGAATTTAATTTGCCCGTGAAATCGTTCTGGCGTGGTTAGATTGCGCTATCGTAGTTTATTTACAAACGGCTACAGTTAAACGGGTATTTAAAATTGAAGGTCAAACGTGCTGCACCTGACGGTTCGATATTTCTATTATACTGGGCAACCCGAAACGTAAGCCTCTTAAAGCCCGGCACATCTGCGACGTGGAGCGATGCAAAGTGTCCTCTGAAATACCTGTATTGTTTCATGTGCCAACAATAGTGGTATTACGGTAAAGTTCATGCTCTGTCCTTGAGACGACAAAATGCATATATCCGAAACTAAGTCACGGTCACTCGATCAGTTCATACCGAAACAAGAAACATCTATTTATCTGAATAGTTTGGCCATGTCATAACAATAATATATATTTTGAAATAAAATTACATTTGTGTAATATTTAATCAAATTGAATTGTTTAAAAACTTTTTTCACGTTGTATTAATTTTATGGATATATTTATTAGAAGATTAATTTTACGGGAAAATATAACTCCATACCGTATAAGACTAAAACCATTACCACTATAAAACCACTATATAATATAATCCATTTAACTTGTTGTACTTAGTTCATACCATCAACTAATAAAGGTTTAATGTTGTTTTGTTCGATACCAACTATTTATCTATCTCTATCATAACGCCGTATACACACAGGAGTAGTGTGAAAGGATGAATCACAATTTTTTTCCACTTACAAACCGATTTCGGACGGCTTTCACATTTATTAACCACATTTTAATATCTTGGTGTATATATAATTTTCTATAGTACATAAGTTTACGATACAATCTTACTTAAAAAATCTGTGAAGAGTGTCTTAACACAGGAATATTTTTGAAGTCCTGAACCGACAAATAATGGTGTAAGTCTATAAAATTTGACCGTAATTACCGCTTTAGCGGCGGTATAGTGTGTCATCAAAAATATTCCACGACGCAGCCTATTCGAAGATGGTCAAAGGCCAATGATTTGATGACAATAGTATTATTTATACACGAATACGAAATGGTATCACTGATATAATGTCTCGATTATATGATCGTATATATAAGTACATGATGACTCGCCCCATAATCCTCGAAAGAAATTTTAAAATGATAGTAAATGTATTAAATATCAATAGCACATCTTAAGTGTATGGTAAATGCTGAAAATCTCGATA